>PVKV010023607.1:0-32978 GCA_004027835.1 Alouatta palliata | reverse complement strand
GCTTCAGTGTCTCTGTGTCACGCTGTGCTTCAGCGTCTCTGTGTGATGCTGTGCTTCAGTGTCTCTGTGTCACGCTGTGCTTCAGTGTCTCTGTGTGATGCTGTGCTTCAGTGTCTCTGTGTCACGCTGTGCTTCAGTGTCTCTGTGTGATGCTGTGCTTCAGCCGTCACGTTCCGTGTCCACTCTCACATTCCGCTGCTGCACCTGGTTTCTCTTTTTCTCAGAATATAAGAATTAATAATAGTAACATAATCTTAATGTCCCTGATATTTCTGACAAATACGCGAAGAGCACTGACGCATGAGGTTTTCTCCTCGCCTCAGCTACTTGAAAGGCCTGGGCCCCCATCTCCAAGACACGTGATTTATGTGACCCTATCACCGACCACCATTGCCTCACCCTACCCACCCTGCCCCCTGCTTTGTACTCAATAAAAGAGCGTCCAGGCGCTCAGGGACCACTGCAGACTCCGCACTTTGGCTGGCAGTGGACCCCCATGCCCAAAGTCTTTTTCTCTCGATCTCTGTGTCTTGTGTCTTTTATTTCCACAGTTTCTCATCTCCGCACCAGCAGAGAGGGGCTCACAGGACACAGTAGGGCTGGACCTACAGTTGGCTGTATCTGAAGCTGCTGGGCTCTAGGGGAAGGGTGGCAGGTAGTTTTATCTCATGAACCAATTGTAACCAGTTGGTAGTGCTTTTCTAGGGCACGGTGTGAAGACAGACCCGAAGATCCAGACTGAGCTCAGCACAGAGTGCAGGGATCAATGAGCAGTGCCTGCCGTGGGCCAGGCGTGGTGGCTCACTCCTGTAATCCCAGCATTTTGGGAGGCTCAGGTGGGAGAATTGCCTGAGGGCAGGCGTTCAAGACTAGCCTGGGCTACATGGCAAAACCTGCGTCTGAAAAATAGCTGGGCATGGTAGCGTGTGCCAGTAGTCCCAGCTACTTGGGAGGCTGGGCAGGAGGAGTTGCTTGAGGCCAGGTGTTTGAGATCAGCCTGGGCACCGTAGCAAGACCCTGTCTCTACAAAAAAATTTTTAAAAATTTAGCCAGGCATGGTGGTGCATGGCTGTAATCTGAACTACTTGGGAGGCTGCGGTGGAGGGGGGAATCACTTGAGGTCAGGAGTTCAAGACCAGCCTAGGCAACATAATGAGACCCTCTCTCTCATTTTAAAAGTAGCTGGGCATGGTGGCATGCATTTGTAGTTCCAGCTACTTCGGAGGCTGAGGCAGGAGAATGGTTTGAGCCCAAGAGGTCGAGGCTGCAGTGAGCTATGATAGCTCCACTGCATTCTAGCCTGGGCAACCAAACAAGACTGTGCCTCATTAAAAAAAAAAAAAAAAAAAAAAGGCCAGGTGCAGTGGCTCACACCTGTAACCCCAGCACTTTAGGAGGCCAAGGCAGGAGGACCACGAGGTTAAGAGATTAAGACCATCCTGGGGTCTTGGCCAACATGGCCAACATGGTGAAACTGTCTCTACTAAAAGTTCAAAAATTAGCTGGGTGTGGTGGCGCACACCTGTAGTTCCAGCTACTTAGGAGGCTGAGGCAGGAGAATCGTTTGAACCCAGGAGCCAGAGGTTGCAGTGAGCCCAGATTACACCACTGTACTCCAGCCTGGCAACAGAGTGAGACTCTGTCCTAAAAAAAGAAAAGAAAAAAAAAAAAAAGTCTGCCATGGACACAGCTGCTGGGAGAGGTGACCAGCAAGAATCCAGCTCTGCTAAGGAGGGGACTGAGTTTCCTCTTAAATCCTCAGTACTGAGCACAGCATGGGGCACCTGCTAGGCCCGTTCCTGATAACAGCCCTGTGTCCTTGCATAGGCCTAGTGGAGGCCAGTCCTGTCCTGGACACCTCAGTCTTTCAGCCAACAAATCCCTCTGTTTCTGCTTCAGCCAGTTTGGGCCGGGTTTTCTGTCATGGGAAATGAAAACATCTTAACTGATCCAAACAGAAGGCCATCTCCTTCCGAGGGATTTGGCGAGGCCATCTCCACAGCTGATGCTGTCACAGCATGACAGCCTGATGCATGCAGCTCCACTCTCGGAAATAATAGCCCCCAAACCATCTCATCATGTTAATTGTGCCCCAGACTCTGAGAATTCCTCCCAGTGGCCAGGTTGGTGAGGAAGGTCACCAAGCTCCATGCTGGCCATCAATTTCCTTGACCCATTTCTTCTTAGGATATTGCAAATGTCATTGATTGGGCCTCAGATAAACCATCTTTTTCTTGTGTTTCCCTGGGTCTGTCTCTTGAGATGATTTTATGCATATCCAGTCTCATCTGCCATATCTTAATTTTATTAACCAAGCTCCCCAAATCCTGGGAGGCCCTCACTGTCATCTCATACTGTGTGCCAGTGGGAGGATTTCCTGGGCTGACTTGCCTGTTCCTGAAGCATCTAAAATCTGCATAAGGGTTAGGGATGGAGCCAACATAACTAGCCTTTGGCTGGAGACTTTGCATCATTTTGATCTCTCTCTCTCTTTTTTTTTTTTTTTTTTTATTGAGACAGAGTCTTGCTCTGTTGCCCAGGGTGGAGTGCAGTGGTAACACCTTGGCTCACTGCAACCTCTGTCTCCTGAGTCTTCTTCCGTCTCAGCCTCCCCAAGCAGTTGGGATAACAGGGGCCCACCACCATGCCCGGCTAATTTTTGTGTTTTTAGTAGGGACAGGGTTTCACCATGTTGGCCAGGCTGGTCTCGAACTCCTGACCTCAAGTGATCCACCCACCATGGCCTCCCAAAGTGTTGGGATTATAAGCATGAGCCACTGTACCCGGCCCATTTTAGTCTGTTGAAAGCCAAGCTTCATTGATTGGCATTTGAGCTGGGCTTGTCTTATCACCAACTGCTTCACACCCTCCTTCCTGGTCCTGCATGTTTTACTCTCACTGTTCCTCCCCCAGAGGGTTCCATCCCAAGGTGGATGAGCATTCCAGGCTTCAGGGCTCTCTTTCCGTTCTGACTCTTAGGAGCAACGTCAGCATCAAGCCCTCATCCTTCACGTGCTGTGTCTTTGCATGAACACAGGGTCTCTCTTACTAGACAGGGACCCTTGAAGGCATGAGCTGTGTCTTAGTCATTGCTCTATGCCCGGCTCCTGCAAGGCCTGCTCAAAATAAAAACAAAAACAAAATGTAATCCCAGCACTTTGGGAGGCCGAGGCGGATGGATCACCTAAGGTCAGTAGTTCGAGATCAGTCTGGCCAACATGGTGAAACCCTGCCTCTACTAAAAATACAAAAATTAGCCGGGTGTGGTGGTGGGTGCCTGTAGTCTCAGCTACTCGGGAGGCTGAGGCAGAGAATTGCTTGAACCCAGGAGGTGGAGGTTGCAGTGAACCGAGATTGCGCCATTGCACTCCAGCCTGGGCAACAGAGCAAAACCCCGTCTCAAAACACAAAAACAAAAACAAAAAACAAAAAGAAACCCTGGTCAAAGACACTTTCACACCTAGGAGACATGGTATTATAAGGACACAGGTCAAGTCCATTCTCTTCCAGGCCAATCTATTTCAGGCTCACTGGGTCAGACGATCATCTTAGATCTTTGCTTTCTTCCAGCACACCATGTTGTATTCAGGCCTCTCCACTTCCTCAAGCTGTTCTTTTTCCCGAAATCATTTCTCTCCTTCCTCATCTGCTTCACCCCCAAGGGTCTAACTCTAGTGTGGCATGCTGTGTTCTGCCTGCCTGTGTACAATGTCACAGGAACCCAGTCTGCAAGGCTGTGTCCAGGCCTGAAGCATCCCCGAAGCCTGATCTGTGTTTTGTTCATCTCTACAGCTCTTGGGCCTACCACAGATGGGAATGAATAATGGCACCGAATCTTTGGGGATCACCTGCCAGAGCTCTGTGATACCACAGAGGCATCCCGGTGGCAGGGAGCAGTCATTTCCCGGCCCCTTCCTCCTTCTCTTCTTTCTGGTTAGAATTTATCAGAATTCCTGGTTATGTACAAGGGTAGACCAGGTCATTTTCCTGTGGTTTGACACTAATGAAAGCCGCCAGACTGCCTGAGTAGCACTGTCCCAGGTTAGGCTCTTAATCCCCTATTATGCCTGTCCCAGCATGGTGAGGACACGAACTCAGTGGCCTGGGGCCAGGAGGACTGTCAGCAGCAAAACCGACCCTAGAATAAAATTAAACCACATGACGATTTTTAAAAATCTTTTCTTCCCCCAGTGTCACCAGCAGATGGAAAATGCTTTGATTGTTTTCCTTTCTCTCATGTTTCTGCGGGAGGCTTCTCTCCCATGAGACCCCCAACTAAGACAGAGCAAGAGAAAAAAATAAAAGCAGAGAAGAATGAATGAGAAGCAGAGGAAATGCTGAAAGGAATTAGCTTGAGAGCAGAACGCAGTGGATCAAAGGATTTTGAACCCAGGCTAAGAGAAGGATGCTTATTTATGGGACACCTATATCCAATCAACTCAATTGGCCAGGCATGGTGGCTCACACCTGTAATCCCAGTACTTTGGGAGGTTGAGGCTGGCAGATCACTTGAGGTTCAGGAGTTCAAGTCCAGCATGGCCAATATGGTGAAACCCTGTCACTACTAAAAAAAACAAAAACCAAAAAAAATTAGCTGGGCATTGTGGCATGCACCTGCAGTCCCAGCCACTCAAAAGGCTGAGGCAGGAGGATTGCTTGAACCTGGCAGGAGGATCGGAGGTTGCAGTGAGCAGAGATTGCACCACTGAACTCCAGCCTGGGTGACGGCATGAGACAGTCTCAAAACAAACAGTCAATTGGTGTTGCATGCAGGTGTATATGCCTGCAACATGGACATTGATATACACTGGCTTAAAAGATATATGTGGACTTAAATGCATACATTGACTTAAAAGAAACATCCCGCATTATCCCATCCTAGGATGCAAGGGAGAGACCTGTTGTCAAGCCATGAGACCGATCTCCCATTTCCACACATCCCGAGGTGGCTGCTAACCACGGCATTTTGTTTGTTCAATCTGCAGTAATGCAATTTTACTCTATACTTTAGCTTAATTGGTGAAGTGTGGAGAAACAAAGCAAATATTTGTGCAGCTCGAACGTTGCTCTTGTAATTAGGAGGTAGCATTTATCGGTGTCTGTGTCTGAATGCAATCCACAGGTAGGGGAATCAATTTGCTTTGGGAATCCGTAGATGTGGTTTCCACCAGCAGAGAATTTAAGGCTTCCTTTTGGAAGGAAGGAGGATCCAGGACAACTCAATCTCTAAACGCCTGGCTCCATTTAACATGGTAACTGGGAAGCGATGTGGTTTCTAGGCTGGCTGTTTTTTGGCCGGAGAATGATAAAAACCCTTGCCAGTGCCAGTCAGCTCAGTGTTAATCTTGCAGAGGCACAGGAATCTAAAGTGCGGTTCCTGCCGCCTGGACTGATTTCTCTGCTGGACAATTCCTGGGCACCCTGCAAAGTCTATGTCTATGAAAAGCCTCCCTCTGCTATCAGGTGGAAGGATCCCCTGTCCTCTGTACATTCTTGGCGCCTATACTCTGTCTACTACATCTTGGAGGCAACACACATCTACAGTACCGAGACACAATGGCCATTGTGTGTGTGTGTGTGTGTGTGTGTGTGTGTGTGTGTATGCCATTGCATTTTTTAGATCTCTTTGGTTGCAACTAGTAGGAACCCACTTGAGCTAGATGAAAATCTAAAAACTATTTATAGGGACTTACGAGTACTTTCAGAGTTCAGGGCAGAAATTCAGCTGACCCTCAAGAAGAGACCAAACAGAGACTCAAACAATAATCAAGCTTGGCTTGCTCTAGGTCTTGCATTTTCTATGCTTCTGTTTTCTCTTGCTCTTTTTGCTGAGTTTTTGCAAGAGGCTTCTCTCCCATGAGACCCCCAACTAAGACAGAGCAAGAGAACAAAAAGAAAAGAAGAGAAGAATGAATGAGAAGCAGAGGAAATGCTGAAGAGAATTAGCTTGAGAACAGAACAGAGTGGTTGGAAGGTTTTGAACCCAGGCTAAGAGAAGGATGCTTATTTATGGGACACCTGTATCCAATCAACTCAATTGGCCAGGCATGGTGGCTCACACCTATAATCCCAGTACTTTGGGAGGCTGAGGCTGGCGGATCACTTGGGGTCAGGAATTCGAGACCAGCATGACCAATATGGTGAAACCCCGTCACTACCGAAAAAAAACCCAGAAAGCTTTTTCTGCTTCCCTATTTCCGTGACCAATGTTCTATAGTCTACACAGCTCTGGCCATGAGGTCAAGGCCACAGGGTCTGTATGTGTTCCATAGGATTGCCATTACAAAGCACCCCAAACTAGGCGTGTAGAACCAAAGTTTATCATTTCAGAGTTCTGGAAGCTAGAAGTTCCAAATCAAGATATGAGCAGGGTCACACTCTCTCTGATTGCTCTAGGAGAGAATTCTTCCTTGCTTTTTCCTAACGCCCGCTGGTCACCAGCAATCCTTGCATTCCTTGGTTTGTAAATGTATCATTCCAGTCACATGGCTGTCTTCTGTACTGAAGCAAAAGTATACGCCAGAGTGTGGGAGTGGGCTCAAGAAAGTGGCCCAAGTCTGGGTGTGGTGGCTCACTCCTGTAATCCCAACACTTTGGGAGGCTGAGGCGGGTGGATCACCTGAGGTCAGGAGTTCCAGACCAGCCTGGCCAACATGGTGAAACCCCGTCTCTACTAAAAATACAAAAATTAGCGAGGCGTGGTTGTGGCTGCCCAAATCCCAGCTACTTAAAAAAGGCTGAAGTGCAATAATTGATTGAATCCAGGAGGTGGAGGTGGCAGTGAGCCAAGATCATGCCACTGCACTCCAGCCTGGGGGACAGAGCAAGACCTGATCTCAAAAAAAAAAAAAAAAAAAAAAAAAAAGGCTCAAGAGCCTCTATTAGAATGTTCTTCAGGCTTTTTATTTAGCTAAAAGAATTTGTTAACACCCCAGGGGCACTTTAGAGTTGGTTACACCCTATGAAGGATTGGCCTGTGACCAATCAGAGACTGAAGTGGAGACTTCTGTCTTGTTACCACAGGAGTGAGGGTGTGGCCCGTTTGCTGCCTAATTTTGCCTGGAACTGGTTGTACCTGCTGTTCTTTTCCTTATTCCTTTACCCTTGGTTACCCTAATTCCCTATTCTCCTATCTATCTATGTATCTATCTATCATCTATCTATCTATATATCTATCTACCCACCTATCTATCTTCTATCTGACCATTTACCTATCTTATCTATGTATTATCTATATCTTCTATTAATTATGGTTTTTTTTTGAGGACTGTGACCAAAAGATAAACTTTTACAAGACAGTTTATCTGATTTTTACTATTTTCCCCGAAGGTATTCAATCTGAAGCTTCAACCAGAGGAGACCTCAGAGGTTCTTCTCTTCCTTCCTCTTTCCACTCTCAGGGCTCCAACATTCTCCTCTCTTTATCAAGCAGAACAAAAATGACATCCATGGAGAAAAAAAAGGAAAATGTCGGGGGAGAGGAGGGAAGGGAGGGAAAAGATGAAGGCTCTGAGGCATAGAGGGTCATCTCTGTTGGTCTGCATGGCCACTGGAGGCACCCTGAGGGTCTACAGAGGAAGGGCCCTGGGAACAAGTTAACTAGAGTGGTGACTCCCTGATACATCTGATTCCTCATTGCACGGGGACTTTGTATGAATTGGACTTCATTGCTTGAAACTGCAGTGGAGAAGAGCTGAGCCTGATTTATCTTTCTTTCATGTCCACACTCATTTACTTTCCAGTGAGGGAGGATACCTTTCCTCCTCCACATCCTCAACCTTGCCCTTCAGTCCAGACCATGAACAGATGTTGGGAACCGGACACCTGATTCTTCCAGTGTCAAACACAAGCAGGTGGACAGAGTCACCACAGGGCCAGCGGCCAGCTGACAGGCATCCTGGGTTCCAGTGTTCCATCCACGCACTCATCAATGGGGTGATATCTGGTTTTGGGGTGACGTTTACCTTGTGTGGGCACTGTCTCAAGTTCCTTATATATTTAGTACAGCTCTGGACCCAGATTAAATGTTTGATAAACGATGACAACCAGTGACCACCTGTATTAGCCAAGATAGATGTATACACGGAGGGGAGTTTATCAAGGAAAAGTGACTCACACAGTCACAAGGTGAAGCCCCGCAGTAGGCCGTCTGCAAGCTGAGGAGCAAGGAAGTGATTCCGAGTCAAGTCCCCAAAGCTCAAAAGTAGGGAAGCCGTCAGCGCAGCCTTCAGTCTGTGGCCAAAGGCCCGAGAGCCCCTGGCGAACCACTGGTGTGAGTCCAAGAGATCAAACGCTGAAGAACTTGGAGTGTGATGTTGGAGGGCAGGAAGCATCCAGCACGAGAAAGATGGAGGCTGGAAGGCTCAGCCAGTCTCGTCCTTCCATGTTCCTCTGCCTGTTTTTATCCTAGCCACACTGGCAGCTGATTAGATGGTGCCCAACAGACTGAGGGTGGGTCTGCCTCTCCCAGTCCACGGACTCAAATGTTCATCTCCTTTGGCAACAGACACAAAGGAACAATACCTTGCATCCTTCAATCCAGTCAAGTTGACAGTCGGTACTAACCATCACACCAGCCTATCAGCCTTTTTGCTGAGGTTACAAAAAAGCATTATCGGACAGATTCAGGATGGGATATCGTTCCAAGCTCTGGGCCTGGCAGAGGAAATATATTTCATCGATACAGTAGAAGCTGCTAGTGTATTTTCATTGCCATATTCTCATAGCATCTACCAGTAATTGGGGGTTACCCTAGCTCCAAAGGCAATGTGTAATATTCTTTCCTGGAATGTCAAAGGCCTTTAAGATGTAGTTAGTGCAGTGCCACACAGGGAATAGCTATGAGCCTGAAGTATTTCAAGGGTTTAGAGTTATTTCAGAGAAAACCTCCAAGGTGAGTGCACAAAGGAAATCTTTCACGAGGGCTGATGGATCCTCAGGGCTTTCAGTGGGATTCAAGAGGCTGAGTGATAGTGTGAGTATGTGTGTGTGTGCCCACATGTGCATGTGAGTGGAATAGAGAGAGAGAGAGAGAGAGAGAGAGAGAGAGAGAGAGAGAGAGAGAGAGCGAGCGCGCGCACCATCCTGGCTGCTCTTGATATTATTGGTGTTGTTAACTGAAGTTAAAAAAAAAAAAAAAGCAAAAAACAAAACAAAAGAAATCTAAGACTTTTTTCCCTTTTCAGACAAATTCAGATCCAAATGAGAACTTTAATAAATGCGCCGCAGAGATCTCTAGCAAAGGTCTCTTTTAAATACCGTGATTTTGAAAATGACAGATGCAGATGAAATACTTCAGTGCTTAATGTCAAAGTTAATGAAAAATAGAATTTGAAAGCAAGAGTGCTACTGGATGATTTCTGCAGTAGTGAAGAGTTTTAATTCTAGATGAATTCCAACATTTTTGAGGGCCAAGGTGGGAAGTTCCCTTGAGCCCAGGAGTTGAAGACCAGCCCAGGCAACATCGTGAGACCCCATCTACACACACACACACACACACACACACACACACATACGCAATATCAATTCTAAGTGACTGTCCTTCCAATTTGCTGAATTCACTCATTCATCATCAGTTTATTCATTTCACAGACAAGTATTGAGTGGCTTTTGTCTGTTAGCATCTATTGGTCTCTAATGGCTTGAGAATGTGTAAAAATCAAGCACTGCCCTCAGGAAAAATGACTCCAGTAGAGAAGACAAATAAGTCAATGCTGTATTCTCTTAAGGCTAACATTCAGCTTCTTTTTTGGTAGCCTAAGGGGCTTGGGGTCAGAAAGCAAGTATTTATAGAACATCTTCTCTGTGTGGTCCTGACCCCGCAAAAGACAGGGGATGCACCTATAAATAAGACTTAGGACACAGTGTTTGTCTTCTGAAAGGTAACGAGATGGAAGGAGGAGCTGGATGAGGATGTCATGTTTGCAGAGTTCGGTATGAAGGAACCATATGAGAAATGGCGCCAGAGGAGGATATAAAACGTCAGTGGGACCTAGCAGTTAAACACATAACCTGGCACGTGGGTGAAAAGTCACTCAGGAGAAAGATGGTGGATGGGAGACTTCTGGAAGAGAAGGTGTTAATACACCACCCGGAAATAAATATATTGGGTTGGTGCAAAAGTAGTTGCAGTTTCTGCCGTTAAAAACTAATGACAAGGCTGGACATGTGGCTCACGCCTGTAATTCCAGCACTTTGGGAGGCCGAGGCGGGAGGCTCACCTGAGGTCAGGAGCTCGAGCCCAGCCTGGCCAACATGATGAAAGCCGGTCTCTGTTAAAAATACAAAAATTAGGCTGGGCATGGTGGCTCACACCAGTAATCCCAGCACTTTGAGAGGCAGAGGCGGGTGGGTCACTTGAGGTCAGGAGTTCAAGATCAGCCTGGCCAACATGGCAAAACCCCATCTCTACTGAAAAGACAATTAGCTGGGCTTGATGGCATGTGCCTGTAATCTCAGCTACTTGGGAGGCTGAGGCAAGAGAATCGCTTGAACCCAGGAGGCGGTGGTTGCAGTGAGCCGAGATTCCGCCACTGCACGCCAGCCTGGGGGATAGAGTGAGATTCTGCCTCCAAAAAAAGAACAAAATACAAAAATTAGCCAGATGTGTTGGCATGTGCTGGTAGTCCTAGCTACTCAGAAGGCTAAGGTGGAAGAATTGCTTGAACCTGGGAGGTGGATGTTGCAGTGAGCTTAGGTAGAGCCACACTCTAGCCTGGGTGACAGAGCCAGATTCCATCTCAAAAAAAAGAAAGTAATGACAAAAACCACAATTAGTTTTCACCAAGCTAATATGATTTTATTTTAATTATAAAAGTAATATGGTTTTTTAAAAAAGTGGTTCCAGAGGCTATAAAAGGAAGAATGTTCAGAAATGAAAAGTGAAAGTCTGTCCCACCTCCATCCTTAGGCTCCCAGTGTAGACCCAACTAAATTCTACTTTTTAACTCTTCTCTCAGTTACCACCATCAACCCGAATGAAAGACTGTACAACTAGCTTTTGATCCATTAATTTAGATGATGAATACTACTGCCTCCCCTCCCATCTCTTTTGCATTTGTGGATTTATAATATGTTTTCTTCTTAAACCATAAAAATAGGTCTTCTAGGCTTTAATTATGGGTTGGTGGAAAAAGACTTAGAACTAACAGACAGCATTTACAATTGCATGATTATGTAAATATTACTCACTGTAAAATTTTGAGCAGTGTGATTGGACCCAGAGAAGCTTATGTAACCCTACTATTAGGGCTGGTAGTTGCTGTGCTAAAAAGCAAAAATCAGTGTGAAACAGGAAATGAGAGTGGCAGGGTCCAATTTGAACTAGCAAGAGATTGTGTTACTTAAGAATGATAGAAAAATGTTTTTTCTTTCAACTTAAGTGTATTACTTTTTCAAATGGCTGCTGAATCATTAGGACGAAAATATATATTAAGCTGTGTGGACCTTAAAAAAAGGACTGTTAGGTATTCCTTTTGGATGCAATAAAAATTGCTAAGAATGACATGAACTAAGAAAGTCTGGGAACTTCTGACATAACCTTGATTCTAGAAAATTCCTTCTGATTGCCATGTGGACAGTGGCTGGGAAGGATATAAGAACAGAAGCAGGGAGATGAGTCAGGAGATTATTGATAATTATTTTTTTTTTGAGACATAGTCTTGCTCTGTCTCTCAGGCTGGAGTGCAGTCATGCGATCCTGGCTCACTGCAACCTCGGCCTCTTGAGTTCAAGCCGTTCTCTCACTTCAGCCTCCTGAGTGCCCAGGCTGGTTTTGAACTCCTGGCCTCAAGTGATCCTCCTGCCTCAGCCAATAAATAAGCAATGCATTCCACACATTGCTAGTTATGTCACTGGTTCTGGGGAAGGTTGCATTTCCTAGGGAGGTGAGTACTTGGGGGCAGCAGCTGTCAGGAGCACACACACCAAAGTGAATTTTGCTCTCAGCACAAGGACTGTTCGCCTTTCATTCTACAGTTTTCTTACTGGATATATTCCTTCAGGACCCTCTGGGGATGTCAGTGTAAGTGTAAAGACAACCTACCAACTGATTTTGTTTTTCAGGGCATTGCGGCTGAAAACTGGAAAGGTTGTGTTCTTAATGTCTTAAGGAATTTTTTGACTAGCTGGCTGGTGCTTACAGATGCCTCAGGACTGATTCCTAACAGTGGCTCTCGACTTTGGGTGCACAGAGGACTCTCTTGGGGAACTTTAAAAAATACGGAAGCTAGTGTCCCATAACCAGTAATTCTGAATTGATTGGTCTGGGGAGTAGTTTGGGCAATGAAATTTAAAAAGCTTCCAAAAAGCTTGAGAATCACTAAACTGAGAGAGAACCACTTAGAAACTCTTGCTTCTGTGGGCAAGAGGCCATGAAGATGGAGCATTTTCCATCTACCAGGGTCACACATGTGAAGAGGGCTGCCACCTTCCAAAGGCTGGGGTCTGTGCGTTTCAGCTCTAAGCAATGATTCATTTGATGGCTTCCCTTTTAGCTCCTGAATTGCATTTTGGAAATCCAGCCAGTCGAGTACAAAACATCAATTAGAGGCTGTTCTTCTTTGTATTCAAGTTTTATTTTTTTTCTCTTCAGCGTTAAAGAAATTGGTTCTACACCACTTGTAGACGAGACTGACTCAGTTAAACGTAATTTCAAGGAATGCTAAATTGCTTAATTAGACAATAATATCAAAGAAATTGACCATTATATCTGGTTATTGACTTTTCAGATGGCCTGTATTACCATTTATATTCTTTCCATTTGGGTTTTTAAGCATGAAAATAATTTATTGAGGGATTGTTCTTAGAAGCTATTTTTAATAGCCTAATGGCTTTTTAATTTTCAAATCATTTATATTCATCAGCTGCTGCCAAGAGAGGGCTCAGATTGCCTCTCCCTGCATACCCGTTCCTTCCTCTTCAGTTATTAATTGGCTTTACTTGGATGTAAAGCCGTGGGAAGCAGGATTTCCCCCATATTTATGATGTGAGAAGGGGCACACCATCAAGGAAATGAACTTTGGGCTGGAAGCCACAAAAATAACCTAAGAAAACCGATGTTTATTGCATAACGGCTCTATGCTTGGCAATTTATGTAGATTGGATTGCTTCTAATCCTCTCAGCTCATCCTATAATGTTAGCGGTGTTAGCTTTCTCTAGGAGAGTGGGAAATGAGCACTCAGGTAAGTAGAATGTCATCGTCATCGTCGTCATCATCATCATCAAGGCTGACGCATGTTGACAGGAGGCATCCCAGTTTATGCTGTGTCTCTATATAATTTTAAGTAGTGTTCCTTTCTGCTTTTGAAATTACCCCCATTGGGACAAGAGAATAAACCAGCTCTCTGCTTACTGGACACTTGCCAGCTGCCAGATCCTGTGTCAAGCACTTCATACAGATGACCACACTCAAACCTCCCAACAGCCAATGGGTACTTTCATTGCCCTTTCATTATACACGGGGAAACTGAGGCACTGCAAGTCAAGGTCAAGGTGAAGACACCTGCAAAAGTCACAGAGCTGATTAGTTGTGCAGCCAGGCTCTGAACCTTGGCAGCCTCATTCACTCTTTATTCTCTTTCTGGTACACCAAGCTGAATATCAATCAATGCCATGACTTCAAAAATCCGGACCAGGGTGAATGTTTCATGAGACTACTTATTGGGCGAAAATTGCAAAAACACTATTATAACCACAGGAACAGTGAGTTGTTTTGATGTGGTGGAACTCTGTTATGAATAAGCGGCAGGAAATCACATTTTCTGTGGTTAGGCTCTGCAGAGGAAACGCAGATTCTTTATATCAAATTAGCCAGAAGAACTTGTGCTTTGAAAGCCACAGGCAGCTGGACAGGATATGTATAATCCTCTCAATTCCTACGAGCTTAATTAGACAAACTCGTTGACTGTCAACAGCCACGATTATTTTCCTGGGACCTCAGACTGCCTTAATACAAATGTAGTATCCGAAGAAAGGGGGGCTGAGGCTCCTGGGTCCTGTGTGCAGCCACTTATAACTGGAGTGCTATGTTCAATTCAGGGTATCATGCTGCAGAGGAACCACGGATGAAGTGGAGTGTGTTTGGGTGAGGGTGACCAGCTGGTGAGGGGGAATAAAAGCCAAGTCCTTAGAAAAGCTTGGGAATGATTTGTGGCTATTAGGTCAGGGGAGAAGAAGACTCAGAACAGGGGACCGAGAACAGGCATTTTGAATTCAGAGGGGATATCATATCAGACATATTTTGTACGACCTCAGGGCTATCACTGATGGGGAGATGACGGCTGCAGGAAATAGCATCATCTCCCCCTCTGCAGCTCCTGGGAAACAAGATAGTGGTATAACTGGCTAGACTGGGTGACATGTCAGTCTGTCCTTGTAATTTAATCGTGACACTCCTCCCCATAAGGCAGAGTGAACATTTGCAAAAGACTGATGTTGGCTGGGGTCTCCAGTCCCTTGAGACCTAGAGAAGATTGGCCTGAATCCCCATCTGCCCCTGTGACTGTACGAAGTCCTTGCTAACACTTCTGCAAATTCCTAGAGGCTTGCATTGTCTTGCTCTCCACGGGCTGTGATGACCTCTTCCTTCATGCAGAGATTGGACCATCTTTTGGCTGTTTTGCTGTCTTCATTCCACACGTAATTAGCTTGAATCAATGGTCATGTTGCTCAAGCAGACAAATGCCATTCTTTGCAGAATGAGTTTATGTTGTGTGTTTTAGTCAAGGAAGGGCAGAGTTTTTGTTAGCAGACTTTAGCAGGCTTTCTTGCCTCTGCAAAACAGCCTTTAATTAATCATTAGGTATCTTACCATTCTTAAAATGCCTTTGACAATGCATCACCAGGGAACTTTTGCTAGTCTTTGATTATAGATGACTTGCTATTTTCATTTCTTTTTGCCCCTTTCTTCTTCATTCTTTTCGGGATCAAATTACTCATATGAGGCATTTTGGCTATTTTTCTTATTGCTCACTCCCTATTGACTTTTTTTTTTTTTTTTTTTTTTTGAGATGGAGTCTCGCTCTGTTGCCCAGGCTGGAGTGCAGTGGTGTGACCTCAGCTCACTGCAACCTCTGTCTCCTGAGTTCAAGCGATTCTTCTGCCTCAATTTCCCTAGCAGTTGGGATCATAGGCATGTGCCACCATGCCCAGCTAATTTTTGCATTTTCAGTAGAGATGGGGTTTTACCATGTTGGCCAGCTGGTCTTGAACACCTGACCTCAGGCAATGGGCCCGCCTGGACCTCCCAAAGTGCTGAGATTACAGGCATGAGCCACCACGCCCAGCCTTGACTTCCAAGTTCTAACACAGTCGTTTTGGCCATGACCTATGGTAAGAAGCATAGTACACCATGACTCAAAACATTTGCACAGTACTTCCTCTTGCTACCTCTGATGCACTAGGCCTATTTTCTATTCCATGTGGTGCTATGCTGGGCCAGACTATCTTGTCCTATTGCGCTGCATTTCCATTCCATTTCATTTAACAACTTTATTCATGATCCGCCAAACTGATTGCAATCCACTCGTGTAATAGGACTTGAAATTTCAAACCACTGCTCCTACCATTTTTTTAAAAACTCAGATGATTTGCCGAGTACTTTCCTGTCACTGTTTTGCTTGCATGAGTCCTAGAATGCAAATCTTTCAAAGACAAGGCCTTGTTTTTGAATTCTCCACACTAGTCTAATTCTAAGCACATAGCAGGGTAAAGCAGATATGGCATTTATTGATCAGTGGAATGATGTGAGTCCTCTAAACTTCACTGAAACCTGAAAGGGACCCTTAGGACTGGGAACACAAGGATAGGTGCCCTCTACAACTATAATATATTAGCAATTGAATGGAATAGCCCTTTGTAAGCCATAATGTGCTCCTCAAAGTCCAGTTTATTTAAAGGTATTTGTTCACTGGATTTACACAGAACCTTATTTCTGCAGGGTATCCTGCATGGTGGCTTATGCCTGTAATCTCAACACTTTGGGAGGCTGAGGCGGGTGGATCGCGAGGTCAAGAGATCAAGATCATCCTGGCCAACATGGTGAAACTCTGTTTCTACTAAAAACACAAAAATTAGCTGGGTGTGGTGTCATAAACCTGTAGTCCCAGCTATTTGGGAGGCTGAGGCAGAGAATCGCTTGAACCCAGGAGGCGGAGGTTGCAGTCCGAGATCCGCCACTGCACTCTCCAGCCTGGACAACAAGAGCGAAACTCCATCTCAAAAAAAAAAAAAAAAAGAATTAATTTATAACACAGTAGAATGAATTTATAACAGTGTTGGCTTAGTCTGTGTCGTGTTGCTATAAAGTATCCCTGTATAGCCACACAACACAGACTAAGACGAGACTTGGTTGTCTTACTGACAACTGGGTAACTTACAAAGAAAAGAGGTTTATTTGGCTCATGGTAACTCAGAATGTGTAAGAAGCATGGTGCCAGCCTGCGGGTCTAGTGAGGGCCTCAGGCTGCTTCCATTATGGTGAAGGAAAATGGGAGCCAGCGTGTCCCAATCAAACGGCTAGAAAGAAAGCAAGGAGGAAAGAGGTGCCAGAGTCTGTTAAACAGCCAGTTCTTGTGGGAGCTAACAGAGTAAGAACTCACTCATTGCCCCACTCAGGGCATTGATCTCTTCATGAGGAATCTGCTTCCGTGACCCAAACACCTCTCATTAGGCTCCACTTCCAACATTGGGGATCAAATTTTAATATAAGGTTTGGAGGGGACAAATACCGAAACCATAGCAAGTGAGATTACTGTTGTATTAGAAGCACGTATGTTGTGAACTTGGAAACGAGAGGCGGGTAGCACAGAGCACGTGCTATTTGGACTAGATCTTCTAGACTGAATTGGTGTTAGTCAAAGGGAAAACCACTTTAGTCAGAAGAGACAGTAGACGCAAAGGAGATTTAAGAGTGGGTTGTGTTTTGGGAGATGGATGCTGGCTGCAGATGGTTGGAGTAAAGGGTGTCATGTATGGGGGGTCAGAGATAAAAAGCTGGGGTCAAAGGCTTCTCTCTGGCTGCTGTCTTGTGGTGAGTATATCCACATCAGAGTTTAGGGTTCAAATGCTTACTGTTACCCATTGTAGTCAGCTGAAAAATGATCCCCAAATAACCCAGAGCTCAATCCCTGGAACCTGTAAACTTTATCTTACTCAGAAAAAGAGTCTTTGCCGATATGATCAAGTCAAGGCTTTTGAAATGAGGAGATGATTATGCAGGTGGACCCTGTATGCAATCATATGTATTTTTGTTTTGTTTTTGATTTTTTTGAGACAGAGTCTTGCTCTGTCAACCAGGCTGGAGTGCAGTGGTGCAGTGTCGGCTCACTGCAACCTCCACCTCCTGTGTTCAAGCGATTCTTGTGCCTCAGACTCCTGAGTAGCTGGGATTACAGGCTTGCGCCACCATGCCCAGCTAACTTTTGTATTTTCAGCAGAGATGGTGTTTTGCCATGATGGCAAGGCTGGTCTTGAACTCCAGACCTCAGGTGATCCACCCACCTCGGTCTCCGAAAGTGCTGGGATTACAGATGTGAGCCACCGCACCCGGCCACATGTGATAGGGAGGGAGAGGGAGATTTAACACATGCAGAGAGGAAGGCTACAAGATGGAGCAGAAACAGAGATTTGAAGATGCTTTTCTTAGAGATTGGAGTCAGGCGGACACAAGCCAAGGAATGCTGGCAGCCACCAGAAGCTGGAAGAGGTGAGAAATGGATTCTCTCCTACAACCTGTAGAGGGAGTGTGTCTCTGCCAACACTTTGACTTTGGTCAAGTGACATAGATTTTCGACTTCCCGCCAAGAGTAGAGGAGTCAATTGATCTAGGAGGAAGGAGAGGAGAAGAAAGTGAGGTCTGCAAGGTGCTTTGGCTGACAGGATGTAAATATCCAATGGCAGTCTCACACTGAATGGGTGGCCGATGATCCCATGCGTGGTGTAAACTCTTGACGATCAGCCAGTGACTACAAACAGCCTGTCCAAAATGGCTTAATGACATGCAGCCTTGATCTTGCCAAGGGAGGGGTTTGTATGATCACACAGTGACATAGGGAGAGAAGAACAGAAATTATTAGTTTGACTTTTCCTAAGTGTCTGTCACTGGGCACTTTAAAAAAAAAAAAAAGTCATTCTACAAGAAAAAAAGCCCTAATGCATATTAGCCATAATATTACATGGTATTGCGGAATATGCTACATATTATATTATGCACGAACACTGGGCTCTCTTTTCTCTTCCATCTCCATCCCGTCTCTCAGTGAACGTTAATTGTGGATCTTCCAGCCTCCAGAACCTGAGGCCCAGTAAGGTGTTATTATAAGCCATTCAACGTGTGTCAGATTGTTGATCTCGCCATGAATTTAAAAAATGACAAACAAAAAGATGTGTGTCTCTGGAAACAGGTGGCTGCTGACTTCTGCACTAGGACTTCCAAGGCCAAAGTTGAGGATCTGGCATTTCGATACCGACGGTAGGTCCCGCTTGCGGGCATTCGTGGCCCATTGTCGTCCTACATGAACTTCAGAGAAGACCCAGACAACTCTGGTGCACAGATACTAGCAGATTTGGCTCATCCACAAAGCGAGCCCAAACATCATGAAAGGCGGGGCCTGAGGAAAGCTGCATTCTCAACAGAGGTCATGAAAGAAAGAAGACAACTCTGCCTTCGGTATGCAGCTGCTCCCCACTTTCAGCTCCTTGCCACACTCTTACGACCCATATCCTATGGCAGGGAATGCAACATGATCAGGGGAGAGACGATAAATTAGCCTTCCATTGAGATACTGACTTTGAGGGGGCTGAGACCTAAAGTTATGCTATTGATCAATCACCTGAGAAAAAGGGATAAAAAGCTTTACTTTTTTTGTGTGTGTGTGATGGAGTCTTGCTCTGTTGCCAAGCCGGAGTGCAGTGGTGCAATCTTGGCTCACTACAACCTCTGCCTGTTGTGGGAAGACTCTCTCCCTTCCCCTTGAAAGTTGTTGGATCACAAGACCCTCAGCTTGATGGCTGCATGGTTGTGTCCTTCTGTATGGCCAGCAGCTATGATCGGAAAATACCTAGAATTATGCAGACCTTGCATGTTAATTTGGGGAAAGGTGGAATGGCTTTGTTGGACATGTGATGGCAAGTAGGTGGAGAGGGTACTGTGACCTGGTCAGGAGCAAGTGGTGTTTCCTCTGACAAACAAAGCCAGGCTGGCTAGTATTTATCAGCCTTTTGATTGCAATATCCCCCCCCTTAGGACAGAGGTAAGAGGTCCCCGTGGGGACGTGGGCCAAGGGCCCATCAGAGTGGCAGGCAGCTGCCTCTGCTCAGAATATTTCCTCTTCTGAGTTAATCATTGCCCTGGAATCGGATATTGCAGTTCTTTGCCAGGTGGCTTCTTTTTTCAATTGACCATTAGAAGGTCAATCCACCAATCTTCTACGTATCGGATGTCCAGATGCTGAGGCTCAAGCTGGGATCCTTCTTTTATATTTTAGAGACAATGTAAACTTCTGCCTCTACAAAAGAATGCCTCTTCTGCCTCACTGCTCAAGAAAGAACAGGCTATGGTGATAGACACGCCATAATGACAGTGTGGACAGCTTCAGAATTGGGTGTATAATGCTAGATATTGGAATAGTTTGGGTAGCCTTTTGCCAGCATGCCTGTTGTTAACCTTGCCCGAATCCCTGAGGCCTGGGGGTAAAATTCCCCTTGCTTTGCAGTCACTGATCCACTTTAAATTTGTGAAGCCCCAGATTTGTTATCGAAATGGAGACTAGCACTGGCTTCCTGCCTTCATTCTCTTTTAGATGATTAAATCCAGCCTCTGTGAGCAGCATTTCTCCTTCAGCGTTCCCCATCCATCTCCTCCATCACCTGCACTGTCAAATGGTATTTTCTCTTCGCCATGTCTGTACAAGGTTGAGTTATTCATACCATGAAAGTTTTATGAGCTGAATTTTTAAAATGTATTTTTAAATTTTGAAACAATCAAACTTAGAGAAATGTTGAAGGTTCAATTAAAACGATTTTTTTTGTTCTGAAACAATGGAGAATAGTCTACCTGATGCTCCGTTATTCCTGAATGTTTTTGTGTGTCATTCCTATAAACAAGTGCATTCTCCTACAGAATCATAACACAACCATCGTAATCAGAAAGTTAATGCTGATGCATGCCAATCATCTGATCCTCGGACCATGCTCAGCTTTGCTGATTGTCTCAATCATGTTTTTCCCAGCCAGGATGCTGGATTGCATTGAAATATCAGGTCTCTTTAATCACCTTCAGTTTGGAATGGTTCTTCCTGAGTCTTTCCGTGACTTTCATAGCTTTAACATTTGGGCTGATTTTTTTTTTTTTTTTTTTTGAGATGGAGTCTCACTCTGTCACCTAGACTGGAGTGCATAACCTCGGCTCACTGCAACCTCCACCTCTTGGATTCAAGCGATTCTCCTGCCTCAGTCTCCCAAGTAACTGGGATTATAGGCTCCCACCACCACGCCCAGCTAATTTTTGTATTTTTAGTAGAAATGGGTTTTGCCATGTTGGCCAGGCTGGTCTTGAACTCTTGACCTCAGGTGATCCATCTAGGCTGAATTTTTAACCACCTTCTACCTCCCTCATCCTCAGACTTTAGTTGGTCATTGTGAGAAAGTCATTGTTCTTAAAGAAATATTTCCCGTGTCTTGCTTCACCCCATCCTAGCCTTGATAACAACTTGGGAAAAATCACTGGACTGGAAGGTCAGAAACTTCTCTTCCTACTTGGACTTCTCCCTCGCCATATTGTCCCTGTGTTGCCCCCATGAACTGAATTTACTCCTAGTGAGATCCCAAAGACCTCTAGGCATTGTCAGGAGAATAAAGTACCCCATAGGTCTTAGAGTGTCCACTATAGAGAAGCTGTTGCTATTTTACTACATAACATGGTGTCCACCTCACTGTAGTATAAAGAAACATCCTTTTTTCCAGTAGTTGGTTTTGTTTTTTTTTTTTCATTTCATGAACATTGTTAACTGCTAAGGTGTCTTCTTTCACAATATGACAGTTGGCTCATGGTAGTAGTGTATGAACCATTTTGATATTTTCAACCTTATATTCACTGTATCCCTTGTTTATATTTACTCCTTTTTTCTGTTTGGCATTATTTTTATACTCTTTTAAGATGTCTTACATAAATAAGCAAATTCCAGTATACAATATTTTATGCATCAGCATCAGGTTCTGCCTTTGTAAAATCAGCAAACTCTTGACTTTTTCCTCACAAGATGGCTGCCCCCACACATGCTCAAGATGGCTTCCCCCACACATGCTCAAGATGGCGGCTACTTGCACATGCTCAAGATGGCTACCACCCATCAGTGCACATTGCATGTTGAGAGAATGGATCTGTGTCACTTGAAGGCAGTAGGCTGGGCCTTCCACCCTGTTTGCCAGACACCTGAAATAGACTTCAGTTTGGAATTCACTAAGCTGTTTTGTAGCCACGGTTAGAACTTGACTAAAGTCACCGTTGTGTGGGGTCTATGGACAAGCATCTTTTCCTTGCAGACATCTATTCTCAGGGAATGCCATCACCAAGCTGTTCTGCTTGGAGCACTTGTGTTTTAGTCTTGTGGGAGTCCTGAACTTTATACTCTACTCAAGAAAGAAAGGGCTGAGATGACAGACAGACAGACAACACTGTCACCCCAGCAGAGCCAATACTTCCTCCCACAGAACTCCAAATGATGGGAGTCCTGACACCTGAGTCCCCACCACAGCAGAAAAGATCTGACACATAGCCACCACCCACTCAGGCTTTTAGCTTTACTTGTCTTTTTGGCTTGAAAGCATCTGGAGGCAGCAGATATGTGCATCTCAAAATGCTTGGGGACAAGGTGTGTTAAGGTGGATGCAAGGGTTTGCTAGGTCAAGTCAAAGCGGCATGCTATAACCTGGCCACAGATTGTGAGTGCAGGGACAGCTGTCCCTGACCTGCAAGCAAGACAGGACTTTGCAGCCAAGCTACTGGATGCAGATGGGGGAAAAGCAGGTTAGTGAAAGGAGAGTATGCTAATTTCCTGTGGCTGCTATGATACATCACCACAGATGAGGAACTGAAACACTGTAATAATTAAAGAAAGAGGAAAGAAACAGGAAAGGTGGCTTGATGGTTAAGACAGGCTTATTTTAGAGAAAAGCAGACCTGAGAGGGGCATCTGGCTGCGTTAGGTCAGAGGCACACTCTCTTACAGACTAAGAGTTTTCAAGGATTTAGTATGGAAGAGTTTATCAGAGGCTTGGACTGCTTCTGTGTCTCTTTGTTGTGCTTATCTCGGAGAAACAGTCGTGTGTCTGTTCCCATACATTCTGCAGCGGAAGGCACACCCCTTGAGTTTGCTTTTAGCTTTTCCATCTTAGTGCACCTGAAGGGAAAGGAATGTGCTTCTTAAGGCCTACTGTTTTACTGGGACCCATTGTATGGGGGTGAAGCTTGGCAGTTACCCAAGAGACTTTCCTCCCACCTCCCTTTGTGCCTGGGCTGTCTCATCTGTATTTTACTGTCTGCTCTTTCTGGATGCTTGTAGTTAGAAGAGAAGTGATTTTTTGAAATGCATGAGGCTAGAAAGGGAGCTGGAACTCAAAGTGGTGGTGTTTGTCTGAGATGACAGACTCATGCTCTGTCAGACACCAGGAGTTGCTTCTCTCATGGTTCTGGAGGTTAGAAGTCTGATATCAAGGTGTCAGCAGGGTCGCACTCCTCTAATGGCTGTAGGAGAGAATCCTTCCTTATCTCTGTCAGATTCTGGTGGCCCCAGGTGTTCCTTGGCTTGTGGCCACATGGCTCCAGTCCTTGCTGCTGCAGTCACATGGCCTCCTGTTATGTGTCTGTCTCAAAACAAACTCCCTTTGCCTCTTTCTTTAAAAAAAATTTTTTTTTGGTGGTTACATTGTAGGTGTCTATATTTATGGGATACATGAGATATTTTGATCCAGGCATGCAATGTGAAATAATCACATCAGGGTAAATGGGATATGCATCACCTTAAGCCTTTATCCTTTGTGTTACAAACAATCCAATCACACCCTTTTAGTTATTTTTAAATGTATAATTAAATCACTGTTGACTGTAGTCACTCTGTTGTGCCACCAAAAACTAGATCCTATTTATTCTATCAAAATATAGTTTTGCATTCATTAACCATACCCACGCCCTTCGTGACTCCACGACTACTCTTCTCAGACTCAGGTCAGCATCGTTCTGCTGTCTCTGTGAGTTCGATTATTTTAATCTGTAGCTCCTACAAAGGGATGAGAACATGCAAAGTTTGTGACATGCAAAGTTGATTATCCCGCTAGATAATCTGGGATACACTTCTCTGAAGAGGCTTCATTACATCTTTCGCCACAGAAGATAATATTCACTCTTTTGTCAAATAAGGTAATATTTGCAGGTTCTGGGGAATAAGATAGGGCTATATCTGTTTGGGGGCATGCTAGAGAGGAAGTCTCTAATCTTGCTGACCAAATACAAACAGGAAGTTAGAGGAGGCTTGAGATGGGGGCAAAATTGATTTAACATGGTCCTGTTTTGAGTGTGTATATTTCGTGTAGTGCCTTCTAACCTCAAGTATAAATTAATATTCAGGAAATAATCACTGCCTTAGATTTGGTAAGGACCATAGTCAGGTAGAAAGAAAAAAGTATCCTAGTGTTTCACTGAAGCTTTTGACATCCCTGACCATTTTGAGTTCATTATCTACATCCGTATGCATTCCTGAATCATAAAAATCATTAGTTTGGCCAGTATTTATGAAGCATCTTTATAACAGTTCAGCCAGTTACACATTTAAGCAATCCATTTCTTTACAGTGAGTTCAAAATGGTTGTCAGTGTTGCAGTTTAATTCTTGGTTGTAACAGCTTGGACATTTTAGGAGTTAGCCGGTCATGATCAGCATTTGTCAAAAACCAGGTTTAAGAAGATGCCATTTGATTTAGGTGCAAACCTCACTTCCCAAGTCACACCAACTTCTTGTTTGAAAAAAAGCATTTGATCATAGATCTGTGTCTTGGCTAATCAGGTGGCTTATACTTAAAAGCATTATTTTTTGAGAAAACATTTTGTCTCTATGTTTTTGTTTCAACCCTCCAGACCTCTAAAGCAGGAAGAACATGCTTCATTGGTATTTTAATTTTTTTTTAAATAATACTTGTTGCACTGTGTTTACTTCAGAATATTTAAAAGCACTTTAATGTTAACATATTGAGTAAATGGTCCTGAAACCACACTAGTGAAATCTGAGTGGGTATTATTATCCCATTCCATTTGTGGGAAGACTGAGTCCCAGAGGTCCCAGCTTAGGGAATTCCCTTATTAGTAGCAGAGCTGGGATTGAAATTCAGATCTCCTAAACCTGATGGCACAGGGCTCCTGACACGTCCTCTCAATTTTACAAGATTCTTAAGGTTTGGATATGCCTTGGAGATCTCGCTATTAGTGATGTGCAGGGATAGACAGACTGCAGAGAAATCTTCCTGTGCATCGACTTGAAAAAGAAAAAAAAACAACCAGATTTTCTATTCGGTTCCAACATTGACAGGTTCTTTCCTCTGCAGACCTAGGTTAATTGATGACATCGGCTCAGCCATGGGTCAGTGTCTTCTTGGGCTGTTTGGGATGGTTTTCTCTTCCACTATTCCCTTCAGCGTGCATTGTGTGTGAGAGGGGACACTCCTGAATTGTTGGACTGATGTCCTCTGGGGGGCTGGTGAGAAGTCCAGGGCATGCTTCACTCTGAACAGGTCGATCTGGGGTGAATTATTAGCTGCATGCTGACTTGTAAGTGGAAATCTATATCTTGCCGAGTTCTGCTCTGTGCAGACCTTGTCGTCTTACCTTGTGAATATTGATCGTATTTTAACAGGCTTTTTGCCCCAGGCCTGGTCAAGGCACCAATTAGATGTTGACTCTCATGCTTCTTGCATAAGACTATGTATGATTATGGCTATGGGACTGGGTCCAGCACGCAGCCCTTTCAGAAGAGAAAGATGCTTTAACCTGAATAATTTATTGGAAACCCCTTTCTAGCACAAAACAAGAGTAGAGTGAGCTTACCGAGAGGAGGCAGCAATTCATCAGTATGTTGCAACTTCTCCTTCCCCGGTCCCGTTCTGTCTCCCCTGATATGCTTGGTTTTTACCTAACAAAATAAATCGCTTTTTTTGCAGGGCGGGGAGAGATTTCTCAGGCAACGTTCTGAATTCCCAACAAGAAAGGTTGAACCACATGATTTATTTTGATACAACAAATGGCTGAACAGATATTTGATGGTTACAGGGAGACTGCTTATTTGGCGTCTTTGTACTTAATTCTCTGTTTGTGAACCTTCAAAGGCAAAATCTTTTAAAAAGTACATTAAAAAATAGTTTGTCAGGTGCAGCCGCTCAGGCTTGCAATCCTGACATTTTGGGAGACCAAGGTAGAAGGATTTCTTGATTCCAGGGGTTTGAGACTAGCCTGGGGAACTTAGCGAGATCCCCATCTCTACAAAAAATAGAAAAAAAAAAATAGCCAAATGTGTTTTTGAAACTTTCCTGCTATTTTTAAAATCTAGAAATAATAAAAATTGAGAAAACATAGGGAATAATTTAACAAATAATAATGCACCTAGCACCCACAATGAACAAATAGAGGTCTTAGGATAATGGTTTTAGATAGTTTACAAAATAAAATGAAAGGTAAATATGAAGTCCCATATGTATCCCTTCTTCATATCATTACCCTTTTTCTCCAGGAGTAAACATTATACTTCTTTTTTTTTTTTTTTTTTTTTTGAGATGAAGTCTCACTCTGTCACCCAGGCTGGAGTGCAGTGGTGCAATCTCAGCTGACTGCAACCTCCACCTCCCGGGTTCAAGCTATTCTCCTGCCTCAACCTCCTGAGTAGCTGAAATTACAGGCATGTGCCACCATGTCCAACTAATTTTTGTATTCTTAGTAGATACGGGCTTTACCATGTTGGCCTGGCTGATCTCGAAGTTGTGACCGCAAGTGATCCACCTGCCTCGACCTTCCAAAGTTCCAAAGTGTTGGCATTACGGATGTGTGCCAGCATGCCTGGCTAATTTTTGTATTTTTAGTAGAGATGGAATTTCACCATTTCGCCCAGGCTGGTTTCAAACTCCTGGGCTCAAGTGGTCCTCTCACCTCGGCCTCCCAAAGTGCTGGGATTTATAGGCATGAGTCGCTGTGCCCAGCCCCACAACTCTTGTTCACTCATGGTTTGGTTTATGGTAGCTATCCACTTGATGTACCTCAATTTAATTAATTTAACAACTTCACGTTTGGATATACTGGAATTTATTTAAACTTTTCTTTTGATAAAAATTATTTTTTCTAATTTATGACTATTATCAACAAGGCTGCTAAAATATTTCTTATACATGTATAATCTTTGAGTGCTCATGAGAAAATCTCTTTAACATAAGCATAGAAGTAATTACTAGGTTTAAGTTTTAGCAGACTTTGCCAGATTGCTCTCCCAGTGGGATGTATTATATTACAGCCCCTCTGTTCTAGCAAGGCTTGAAGATTCCTCCTCACATTTCATCACATTCTCACCAACATTTGATATTGTGCAATTTTCTCTCATGCTTTTAATTTGCACTTCCTTGACCACCAGTGACATGAGGATGAGCATTGCTTCATTTGTTTATTACCCACTCAGGGTCATACCTCTTTTGTGGACTGCATTTTCCTATTCTTTGTTCCTATTTGTATTTGCTTTGTTTATCTTTACCTTCATAATTTACTGAAACTCTGGATACTAATTTTTGTTAGTTATGTGAACTGTGAATATTTCCCCCAAATCTGTGGCTTTTAATTTTGTCTGAAGTAGGATTCAAAAAAATTAATTTTTGATCTATTTAAGCTGTGATTTTTTTTCTGTTTAAAAATGTATAGAAGTCTGTACTGCAGGTCATAACATTATTTTCCAGTATTTTCTTATAATGATTTTCAGGTTTATCTTTCATATTTATATCTTTAATCCACCTAGAATTTATTTGCTTCTTTATTTATGTGTTTGTTTATTTTGGGCATGGGGTGAGCTGTTGCTTTAGCTCTGGATAGACTCTTCCCCCAGACTTCTTGCTGTGGGTCAGAAATAACCTCTTCTGTAAGTCCCTGTTGGTTGGATTTTCTATTACCTGTAGCCTGACACCTTCCAATTGCTGCACTTATTCTCTCTCCCCAGTCCTTTTAGAATTCTCCTTTTAGGTATCTTGGAGCTTATAGTTTTTTTTTTTTTTCCATTTTTCTTTTCTATTTGTGTGTGTGTATACATATATACTGTATAATGTATATAGTTTCTACAAAATTCAAAATGCATAGCTAAGGCCAAAACAGCTTATATATGTGTATATATAGATGTGCCTTATTTTAGGAGATTGCTCTGTTTTATATTCCACTTCACCAATTCTCTCTTTGGCTAGCTCTAAACTCTCCATTGCATATTTTTCTCCAATTGCTATATTTTTTTTACTCCTATAATTTCCAGTAGTTCCTTTTTCTGATCTACCTTTTTTGTTTTCGTTATATCTTTTTCATGCTTGATGGATTCTATTTCTTTCTCCATGTATGTATACTTCAAGTAAACTGATTTTAAAGTTCCACTCATATTGATTTATTATTTATGGTTTCCTGGGTATGGACTTTTACTGTTTGTTGATGCTGTCCTATAACATTTGATGTTTTCAAATGTTGTCTGGACTGTGTCTTCAGCATGAACCATTTTTTACACCTGTGGCATATATTCTGGCTTGCAGAAACTCTTCCATGGGAATTTCATAAGTACCTCTACTGGGACTATGAAGAAAATCTCAGGGCCAACGTTTTAGGTTTGTATCTAGGCTCATTGTTTTTGCATCTTGTAGGAAGTCAGGTTGAGAATTCTGATCTCATAGTCTCAGGCAGGGCCAGTTGAGACATTGAGGGATTCTATTTCTTAAAGGCTATGGGTTTGTGTCAGTGATAAAGTTCTTCTAGTTCCATTTCAAGGACAGGAAAGACATGTACTGGTGCCTGGCTTTTGCTAAGGGGTTCAATTTCTGCTCCTGTCCCAAATGTGGAGCCTTGGCTTCAGCTCCATCCTCCATGGAGGCTTTAAAACCTCTGTCGACACAATACACACATCTGGTTTAGTTACTCCCATGTCCAAACAGTTTCACCTCCTACTCATTGCAATGTTTCTGGTACCTATGGTTTCTCATTCTTGCTTTTGGGCTTAGCTATGCAATTTGAATTTTGTAAAATCCATGTACATTACGCAGTATTCCTATGTGGTCTGAGAGGGAGGAGAGCCTCATGCATTCGTGCAGTCTGCCGTCTTGACCTGGAATCTCTTCCATTTCTTCATCAGTAGTTTCCAAGTTCTATGTGGGTTTTTGCCCTAAATACTCCTTTGTACGTTACCAATTTTGAAGTTAGCATATATTTTCTCATTTAAAGAAAGGGATATGATGATTAATGAATGACAGTGTAAGCTTCACTGCTTGAACAGGTGAGCTACAAGGTTTGAGTTTCATTAGGAAAAATCCATGTAGCTTCAGGATGCACTCCACACCATTCAAAATCTAGCTTTCAGTGTTTTAAGTCCAGAAATGCGATTCCTTTGCACACCGACTGCAGATGCATCTCTTAGAAAGAGACTCACTCACACAGCAGAGTCTGAAGTGTAAAACCAGAATGCCAGTTTTAAAGTTCATCACGAGAACTGCAACTGCTGAGTAATTGGGCACTTAAGAGACCTCCTGCATGACATTCTCTCCCTGGAGGCAAACTCGGTGAGGAGCCATATAACCATCAGGAGGTCTCCCATGGAGCATGGAGCCTAAGCAAAGAGGTTTTTAATTATGTGATCTTGAATGTTTAATAGCTTAAGTGTCTGCCAACTTGCTGAGTCCTGTCTGTAAGGGGCCTCTTTTGCCAGTGGGACCATCACATTCAAAACCCATGTGATAAGACATCCCTTCCTCTGGACGAAGCTTAGGCAGTTACTGCCAACATTTATTTCCCTACAGGTCTTGGATCAAGACTGGGGATATTGCAGAGTGCCCTGGGTCACCACTTGTCTTCAGGATGCCAGGCCTGTCTCTCAGGCAACCAAAGGATGTTCTTTTTTTTTTTTTTTTTTTTTTTTTTTTTTTTTTTTTTTTTTTTTTTTTTTTTTTTTTTTTTTCCTGAGAGGGCTTACTGTACTGTCTGCACATTTTTAGGCCTGCTTTGTTCTAAGCCTGATGAATATGAAGGATTCTAAGCTAGTCTTGTGTTCTCAGGACATATGTAGGCCTCTAGTCACCCTTGAGGCAGGGCTGTATTTTTGTTGAATGCTGAGAATTGAGACCATCTGTATACACAAAGCTTAACTGTCTGTCCGTACTGAGAACTGAGACAATCTGTGTGTCAACATGACTTTATTAAACTGGTTCAGGAAATTCTTGCTAAAAAAATATAAGACCATAAACCAATAAATATCTTCACTGCTCATATCAGAAAATTTCTGAAAACCAGTTTATTGAAGGAATAGTTTGCCCCTTGGGGCAAAGCAGCTCTGATACGGTTTGGCTCTGTGTCCCCACCCAAATCTCATCTCGAGTTGTGATCCCCAGGTGTTGAGGGAGGGACCTAGTGGGAGATGATTGGATCATGGGGGAGGTTTCCCCCATGCTGTTCTTGTGATAGTGAGGGAGTTCTCATGAGATCTGATGGTTTCATAAGTGTTAGACAGTTTCTCCTGTACATCATCTTTCTTGTCTCTCCTGCTGCCTTGTGAAGAAGTGCCTGCTTTCCCTTCCACCATAATTGTAAGTTTCCTGAGGCTTCCCCAGCCATGCAGAATTGTGAATCAATTAAACCTCTTTCCTTTATAAACTAACCAGTCTCAGGTAGTGTCTTTATAGCAGTGGGAAAACAACTAATACAAGCTCAGTGATCAAATAACTGTATACTTATCCAGACTCTCTGTGTCCATCAATTCTAAATTATTAGAACATGTATTTTTCCCAGTGCCAGTAAGATCATCACATTAAAAGACTCACCTGCAGTCTCTTGAGCCAAGACCCCTGAGTCTTATAAATATCTGCTTCTCACTTTTGTGATGCTTCTGAGACTCTCTGCTAAGATGATGCTCTCTCTGACTGCAACAGATCAATAAACCTAGTTTTGCTTCATCAACAGGTAATTCTGGTGGTCTTTTAAGGGGAGTCTGCAGTCAGAAGTGTGGTTGCTGAAAGCCAGAGTGCTGTGTGTTTAACATATCTTCCTGTTTTCTGTTGCTTAGTTGATACCTTTGGATTTGCAGGCAACTGTTTACCTGGGACCCAGGAGATGCTGCATTTGCTTGCCATCCCGCCCTACCATTGACTTTGGACCATCTTTGGTGACTCCCATTTTCACTCCTCTGCAATATGTTTGGTTGATTTTCAGCCCTCACTTTTCTAATCATCTGGTTCACAGATGCTGAAGAGTAAGCACCTGTAGATTGCAAGCATGTCTGTGACTCCTGGCTTGTGACAGGGCAGGGTGAAAACCACTGAATGGGGGTCACAGGTTCTAAAGCATGAAATCATAGGCTCTGGACTTGGGTATATTGGGTAGCTGGAAGCAAAGCCTGAGAATTGGGTAAGGGACCAAGGGATAAGGGGGTAGTAAAGAATGGGCAAGATTGGAGCACCTCTAAGGCTTTTTGAACCTTAATGAAGATGATTTGAGTAGAAAGTAGACTCAGACTGCTGTAGCTACCTGTTGCTCTCCAAACTCAGAACAAATGACCCAAATTTTGGAAATTGAACTGATATAGCACTGGGATGTGATTTTTCTCACCAGGGCCTTAGGGTCAGACCATTCTCTCATCCTTTGAAGAGAGTAGTATCTTTATAGCAGTGGGAAAATGACTAATACAAACTCAATGATCAAATAACTGTATACTTATCCAGACTCTCTGTGCCCATCAGTTCTAAATTGTTACAACATGTATTTTTCCCAATGCTAGTAAGACTGTCCATTAGAAGACCACCCAAAGTCTCTTAAGCCCATCCTCTGAAGGGAGCAGAGGATCATAACTTCAATCATCCTGGGAAGAGATCAGCTCTATGGCAAGAAGGGAGGATTCAGAAAGCAAACCCTCGATTTGAGGGAGAAAGTGTCTGCCTTGCTTTAGGGATAGAAATGAGCCTGGGGACAGGGCACAGAAGCTCATGCCTGTAATCCCAGCACTTTGGGAGGTCAAGGAAGGTGGATCACTTGAGGCTAGGAGTTTGAGACAAGCCTGGCCAACATGGTGAAACCCTACCTCTACTAAAAATAAAAAAAAAAAAAAATTAGGCATGGTGACACACACCTGTAATCCCAGCTACTTGGAAGGCTGAGGCAGGACAATCACTTGAAGCTGGGAGGCGGAGGTTGCAGTGAGCCAAGATTGCACCATTGTACTCCAGCCTGGGCAACAGAGCAAGATTCCATGTCCAAAAAGAAAAAAAAAAAAGAAAAAAGAAAAAAGAAATGAGCTTGACCTGAGCTCCAGGGCTTGGAAACTCGACGCAATTCCACTGATGGGGCCGAGTGCTCTGGTCACAGGGTAGCAAGCTACGGACAAGTCAGGATGGTTTTGGATGCTCACAGTCAGCTATTATCTGTGTTGCTTTCCCCGTATATTTTCCCCAAACCTCCGTCAGAGTCTCAGAAAGGCCTAGTCTCAGCTTTACTATGGAGAATTCTGTAAAAGCTCTCCCACATGCTGGAGGAAGTGTTAAAATGGAAGGGGCAATGTCCCCACTCCTGAGACCACAGTACTGGGGAGACCAGTTGTGTTCATCCGTCTCAGAAGGGTGACTGGCAGCACAGGAGCAGTGTAGGGATTACAGACTCACCGTTGGGTGGTCCTAGCATGGTGAGGACTGCAATGTGGGTACCCAAGTAAAGGGCCCTGAGGAAATGACTGCGTGCTTTTGGAATGCCAAGCATAGGGTTAGAAGCTATGACAGCTTTTTTTCCTCCCTTTTCTTTTGCTTGCTATGTTCTCATATCCCTACACCCTGCTCGTTCAACTGCTACTGATAATAGGAGTTAGAAATTATTTGGGCAGATAGGGTAAGAGAGTCCTTGGTAAGGTTTTCCTTTTAATGAAAAGTAGCCCCCAAGTCATTTCTTTTCTAACAAAGAGCAGCCTGTAAAATCGAGCTGCAGACACAGATAACCAGGCTGGAAGCTTGCACGGGTGAATGCCTGCAGCTGTGCGGAAAGGAAAAGGCTACCTAGGGCCAGGCATGTTCAACATGGCGGCTCCCCTCCCTTTTCTTTGTCAGCCACGTGCAGGGTAGGGAAGAGACAACATAGCACCAGCCAGGTAGAGGCCCCATCTGCATAATAAAAGATTAGGGTGGGTGTGGCCAGCTTCATTGCATGCTATGTAAATGATACACCTGGTCCAACCAATCTTTGGACCCTATGTAAATCAGGCACCGCCTCCTTCAGCCAGTCTATAAAAACCCCATGTACTTTGCCATGGATTGGAAGTCACACTCAGCTCTCTCTCTCTTGCAGAGAGAGAGCTATTCTCTTTTTCTCTTTCTTCCACCTATTAAACCTCCACTCCCAAAGTCACTTCTTGTGTGTCCTTGCCCTCGATTTCGCTGACGTCAGTCGACAAACCTCAGGTATTTACCCCAGACAATGATGGTGCTTCATTTCCGAGCGCTGGACTGATGATGGCCAATCATGAATTTTGCAAGTGTTGGTCATCCCTTTTTTATAATATTTTACAATAGAATGATGGAACCTGAAAGCCATCATTCTCAGCAAACTGACACAGGAACAGAAAACCAAACACCGCATATTCTCACTCATAGACGGGTGTTGAACAATGAGAACACATGGACACAGGGAGGGGAGCATCTCACACTGGGGTCTGTCGGGGGGGAAAAAGGGGAGGGACAGCAGGGGGTGG
>PVKV010023606.1:0-32979 GCA_004027835.1 Alouatta palliata | reverse complement strand
AGAGAGAGAGAGAGAGAGAGAGAGAGAGAGAGAGGCATCATGCTGTGAGTGTGAGGGCAGGCGGCCCTGAGCGGCAGGAACAGTCAGGAGCCTGTTTGAAACCAAGAAGCTTCCCCAACCCAAAGCAATCTCCCCTCCCGGCCTGTCCCGGCACCTGGAATTCCTACCATTCAAGTCATTCTTTTGGATTAAGACATGGTGTCTTCAAAGAGCTCCCTATTAAGTGTGAATACATGTGACTCGGCAGGGACACATGTCTCCCGCTGGTCTCTGTGAGGCTCTCGTACTAACGAGCCGTGAGCGCTAAAGGGGGTCCGGGGGGTGGGACCCGAGGTGGTGGGTGTTGAGATGAGCACGGTTTCTAGCGCGCAGCCGTTCCAGGGAAGGGCGGGCCCAGGAGGGATTCTGCGCTGGTGGGCAATGGCACGTGCATGTTGGCGGGCAGTGGGGCTCGGGTGCCAGGGGCCTGTTTGTTGTTGGGGGATAAAGGCAAGCAGGGAGAGGGTGCCCAAGCGGGTGACGGGAGGGTCCTGAAGGTAAAATGCGCCCTTTTGAAAATTTCCACTTGGGGAAGCGTGGCCGGGATGATGGGGACGCGTTGCTGGGAGAGGGCGCGGAAGAAAACCCCGAAGCTCCCGGGTGCCCTGCAGTCCCGTCCGCTCTGCCCGCTTCCCCGGGGCGGGGGGAGCCTGACCTGCCTCGGTGTCTTCAGGAGGCTGGCCCGGAAGCCGTGGAAGATGTAGATGGCCCCCGCGTGGCTGTCCTCTAGGGGGGCTCCCACCACCACGTCGTCGTAGGAATCCTGGTTGAGGTCTCGAACCCAGGCGATGGAAGACCCAAACCGGGCGTTCTGGTAACTGTGCGAATCCTTCAGCGTTCCGTTATAAACGAACCGGTTCTGCGAACCCGGGGCCAGACAGGGGCTGGGGAGGGCTTGGTAGAGGTCCCTCAGGCTGCTCATTCCCTCCGCGCCGCCCGGGCACCCTCTCCCTACTCCATTCCCAGATCCCCGTCTCGGGTACAGGGGCCCGGCCTCGGAGCAGGCTCCGACCCTTCCCAGGCCCCCAGCACCGGCCTCCCTGGTAACCCGTTTCCCTCGTGGCCACCCAAGTCAAAGCAGAGGGTGGGGGCCCCGAGAAGCTGCCCGGCCCCCGCCCAGCCACACCTGTCTCAGCTCGTAGACGTACACCTTGCCTCGCTCTCGGCCCTCGCTGAAGAACATGGGTGCGCCCACGAGCAGGACATCGGTCACGCCGTCACCGTCGACGTCCACCGAGGTGATCTCACTCCCGAAGTAAGAGCCTATCTGCGCACGTGGTGGGGGACAGGAGAGGGCCGGCTGCCAGCTCGCTCAGCCCAGAGCCTCGCCGGCCAGCAGAGGGAAGCCGAGGCCTTCCTGTGACTCAGATCCTCCCTGAACAAACGGGTCCCCTCTCCTCAGGCGCTCCCTCTCTCCCCTCTCCCTCGGGGCGACTTGCTGTCCTGTTTGTCCTTCTCCTCTTTCCCCTTTTCCTTCTCTCATCATCCCCTCCCCACTCTTTTTATTGTTTAATTTTATTGGTGGCTGTTTATCTTGCGTGTAAAGTGATATAATGACAAAAAATGAGGAAAATGTTTAAAAGTATGAAGAAGAAAACAAAAGTTACCCACAGTCCCGACATCCAAATAGAACTACCATGAATGTTTTTGTGGATATTCTTCTAGTGTTTTCCCCTGAGGCATGTTGCCTGTTTGTACATGTGTGTATACGTGTGCTTATTTTTACAAATTGGGGTAATTATGCAACTATAGTTTACATACTGATTTTTAAATAAAACAGTATATCACCAACATTTTTCTATGATGTGCTATATTTTCGCCTACAACACGATCACTGGTGATTCCACAGTGCTCCAAAATACGCATGTATCATAATATATCTTTTGTTTTTTTGAGACGGAGTCTCACTCTGTCACCAGACTGGAGTGCAGTGGTGCGGTCTTGGCTCACTGCAACCTCTGCCTCCCGGGTTCGAGCGATTCTCCTGCCTCAGCCTTCCAAGTAGCTGGGACTACAGGTGCCTGCCACCACACCTGGTTAATTTTTATATTTTTAGTAGAGACAGGGTTTCACCATGTTGGCCAGGATGCTCTCGATCTCTTGACTTCGAGATCCGCCCTCCTTGGCCTCCCAAAGTGCTGGGATTACAGGCATGAGCCACTGAGCCTGGCCCATAATGTATTTAATCAATTATTGCTGGACAGTTAGTTAGTTTTACATTTTTTTTCCCTTTGAGACAAAGTTTTGCTCTATCACCCAGGCTGGAGTGCAATGGTGCGATCTTGGCTCATTGCAGCCTTGAACTCCTGGGTTCAAGCGATCCTCCCACCTCAGCCTCCTGAGTAGCTGGGACCACAGGCACTTGCCACCGTGCCTGGCTATTGAAAAAAAAATTATTTGTAGAGCTGGGGTCTCGCTATGTTGCTTAGGCTGGCCTGGAACTCCTGTGCTCAAGTGATTCTCTCACCTCAGCCTCTCAAAGGGCTGGGATTATGGGTGGGAGGCACTGTTTTTTAACTTTTGATATTATAAATCATTCTGGCATTAGCATCACGGCTGGTGGATTATGATTTCTTTCAGTGTCTGGGCACTTGCTGTGTTCCCCTTCTGCTTGGGGTGCAGTCCTCCCCACTTCAGTGAGGGCACTACTCACCCCTGCATCAGAAACCCAGAAACCTGCCAGCAAGTCCTACCTGGTGTGTGCCAGTTCACCAACTGCTCCCCACCGCTTCTTCCCCAGGTGAGGCACCTTCCAAAGGGCCTTCCAGTCAGCTCACCCCCATGGCGGCTGGCGTGGCCTCTGACACCATTCTCCCTCTTGCTTTTGGGGTAATATGTTAACTCTCCAACAGGACTGTGCTGGACCATCCTCCCTTCCCAGCCTCTGTCTCCCCAGGCCCTAGCTCCCAATGCAGTGCTCCTGCCTCCTGCCAAACTGAGTTATTTCTCTTCTCCAAAATCCCCAGGCCTTGGCCAGCTTCCAGGCTTCCCTCTGCACAAGCTTTTCTCTTGCATGCATCCTCCCCAGATCATCCCCTGCCATCGCCGGGGTCTCAGCTGAAGTGTCACTTCCTGCTAGAAACTGTCCTTGACCTTCTCCTCTCTGCTCCCTGCCCCTTTTCCATGCCCTCAGCTCTACAGTCCTCCCACCAGCAGCCCTCCCCCCCACCCCCAATCCCTCCACTGGGAGCCTCATGAAGGAGGGCATTGAGCCTGCTGTGTTCCCTCTTGGCCAGGGTACTGTGCCTGGCACACAGAAGGTGCTTAATTAATGCTTATTGGATTACTGGGTTGCTTAGGAAAGGGGAAGATGCCCTGTTCATGGACAGGCCCCGGGTGGGAAGGTTTATGACCTTGGGTTAGCTCATGTGAGCCCCGTGCTGCTACGAGAGAGGGTCATCCTCATTTTACAGGGAAGGAGCCAAAGCTCAGAGAGTGGGAGCTGCTTGCCAGGGTCAGAAGGCTGGTCACCTGGTCACCGCCAAGCTGGCTGGAACTGGGGTCTGTCTGACACCCTGGCCCATGACTCTGCCTCCCCCGCCCATCTCTGGCTTGGCGTGTTTTCAGAAGAAATCTATTCTCAAGCATTAAAAGCTTTTAACTGAAGAGAAAGATAAAAATGTAGGAGAGAGGAAAGGGAAATAATAGACATGGGCGGGAGAGGGAAGCCATGTGCCTACATAAAGTAACTAAGAAGCAGACTGTGAGCGAGTGAGGGAGGGGGAGGGAGAAATTTGTCTAAATATGTGGCCTTAGCTATGTGGGTCACCGCGATTTGGAATCCACTTAATTTAGCTGCTTTCAGCACTGCGGTTTCTCGTTCGGATGTTGGAGGCGGAACTGGGCAGGAAAAATGTCATAAATTCATCAGCAAATTCCCTGCAGCTCTCAAGGTCTAGTCCTCGATTCCCAAAAGAGCTGGCCCTGGGTGAGTGTGGGCGGGCAGGGCGGAGGGTGAGAGCTGAGCCGCCCAGGATGGCCTGAGCCCAACAGACGGGGAGGAATGGCAGGAGGGTGGTGCCCTGCAGTGAGAGGGGTTCAGGTTAGACTCTGCGAGGAGCGGGTTCTCATGGTGACAGGCCAAGGGCAGTCAGAGACGCAGGAGACAGGGCTGTTCTCAGGCTCAGGAGAGCCGATGGGGACCTGGGGACAACACAGAAGGGCTTGGACAGCGCTCAGCTCTGGCCTAGAGGGAACACAGATGCTGCCGGTCAGGAGGAGCCCAGGCCTGGTTTTGGGGTTGTTGGGGGTCAGGAGGTGGCATGATGCAGGCAACACCACCAAGAGCGTTCTTGGCTCGACCCAGTCATGAATTTGCCATAGAACCCTGGAAAAGCCACACTGCTTCCCAGGACCCCAGTTTCCCTCTGCGATGGAAGTGACTTGGACTGGAGCCCTGTTTTCACCACCACCGACTCTTACCATAGCTTTCCAATGTGCATCTATCACTGTCCAACATGGGACTCTTAGCAGCACAGTCTGGCTGCCAGCCACCTCCCTGCAGGGCATGCCACTGGCAGCCTTCCCATTCCGCATTGCTTCCCTTCCAGGAAAAGGGAAGGAGCTGGCATCCTGGAGGACCCATGGGGCCTCTGTGGGTGGATTCGCACTCCTGCCACTCCTCACAGCATGAAGGTGGCTGAGGGACATGACTGCCCTTCGAGGCACCCAGTGGCCCAGGCATGCCTGTATTCACTGTCCTCCCGTTTGTCTGACCCACCTCCGCTTCCGTCTGTCCCCGCCCCAGGCTCCCCCTCCATTACCTGCTGGCCCCGCAGAGCCTGGTGGATGGTGAGGCTCCGGTTGCTGTGCATGGTGAACAGGATGACTTTGCCCGTGTGGTTGAACCGGGGGGCTCCGGCCACGTACACCCGCCCCTGCCTGGAGGACACGACCGATGTGACTGTGTACCCTGCCACAGGAGGAAACAGGCTGATCTTTGGCACCATGTCCTCAGCAGGCCTTGCTCGGGCCCGGTGCGTGACTCGGCCGTGCCAGAGGATGTGCCAGTGATGGGGTAGGTTCAGGGCCACCTAAGCAGATTCAATCGTGCAGGGCCGTAATTCCTAGGGGAAGCTGGGGAGGCCTGGAAGAGGCAAGGCCCAGGAGATGGGTTTGGAGGGTGGGGGGGACTCACTGTACCCCAGCCCTTGCTGGAGAAAATAAAGGGAGCCAGGTGGGGCTGCTAAAAGATATCACTAGCTTGAAATGCATACATCGCTCCTTCACCTGCTCATGAGCACGGCGGAGGGCAGCAGGGAGCAGGGCAGACTCTAGCCTCGCTTCATTTAATATTGGGCACACTTTTTGTTCTCCACCAGTCTTCACCCTTGGGAACTAACCAGTGTCCTCTTTATTACCACAAACGCCTGCTAAGTGGCTCACTGAGGACTAGAGTGTTAGCCGTGAAAGTGGAAGGAATTGATCAGCTTCAGATATTTAGGATTCTTACAACTCCAAAGCTTTGCAGACTCAAAGGAGGAAGCTCCTGTGAGTCCTATACAGCATGCCAAAGAGAAAACAGAACCCCAGGGGCTCCTTTGGAAAGGCTGCCAATCCCTGCTCCTGGCATGGCTGTGCCCGATCGCTGTGAATCTCAAGTCGCCCACCCAGTACCCAGGACGCAACTGTGCAGCTCTTCAGGCAACTCTCCTGAAGTGAGCTCCAGCAGGTGTGCAAAGCCGGTGACGTCCCAGAATCCCGCTTTCTGCCAGACAACCTTGGATTCCAGATTTGAGATGGGTGTTGGGCCTTGGTGACAGTTCCTGGGCTGTTTCTGGGGAACAGATGTCTCCTGCAGTGCACATGTGTGAGTGTGTGTATGCACATATATGCACGTGTGTTTAACACTGTCACTTGGGTCCCACTGGCTGCTTCCGGAGGGGCTACAGGGCGTGCAGGTGAGCTGACTCAGTGCTGGGGGTGAGCCGCTCTGGCTCCAGACACAACAGTTTTTACTCTTGAGGGTGTATTTGGGGAATGAGGCTTGACAGGTTCATAAGACCAAGACCTCACATAGGGGTGGCTAACATGGCCATGTATTTAGAGCAACCATAAATATATGGGTGGGTGGGCTTAGCCTGTGGTGTGGAGCAAAGGTTTCTTCCGAGCTGAGCCCTCCATGGTACTACTGACAATGTTCTCAGCTGGCCTTGGGCTTTTGGGCTTTGGAAGGAGGGCATTGACACGCAGTTGGGGGCCAAGTATCCTAGGGGCAGGCGTGGGCCAGCTCTCAAAGTTCACAGAGCTTCCTGCCTTCCAGCTGTCTGTGGGTGGTACCTTTGGTTCCAAGGCAACTCTGTGGCCAGCAGGAAGGGCCATTCTGAGGCTGGGCCAGCCTCCTTGAAGGCCTGATGAAAGGGAAGGGAAGGGATGTGGCCCAAAATCTACATTGCACCCCAAGTGGAGGCTGGGAGCTGGCCTCCCTGTCTCCTTCCTCTGTAGTGCTCCTCTCCCTTGGGACATGGGAGGAATCTTCCAGCAGGCATCTCCGTCCCAGCAGAGAACCCAGACACTGCCCTCACTGGAAGACTCCAAGAGGGAGGAGCAGGAAGAGAAAAGGCCCTTCCTCAAGACCCCCACCCAAGGCAGTGACTGGCTAAGGCATGACAGCTGGGCCTCATGAATGTCCTTCAGCCAAGCTCCACCCCACCCCACCAGGGTGTTCTGGGAGGCAAAGCAGGCTCTGCTGGGCCAGGGGGATATTCATCCTGCTGTGCTCTCACTCACATACATTCAATAGCTCCCTATTGTCAGCATGAAAAATCTCAAACCGCTTAACCTGGCATTCAAGGCCTCCTGCTACAACCTATCCTAATCTGCCCTCTCCTCCATGTTCCCACTTCTCCCCCTGTGCCACCCACACTCTTCTTCTTGGGTCCTGAAATAACCTTCCCACACCTCCCTCCTTTGCTTGGCCCGCCTTGGCTTATTTGAAACTTCCCCTGCGGTGGAGACCTGGTGTAGGCTCCAGCTCCTACACGGTGGGTCCCGAGTGTGCCAGCTCGCTGGGCCATGGCCGACCACACCGTTTCTCTGACTCACTTGGAATTAACCTCAGTGGCCCTAGGACATCCCGATGTGATCGGCCTTGCTGTTGAATGCCCTGTGGCACCCGCCCCTGCGCCCCCTCCTTGGTTTCCTCACTTTCAGTGCAGTGCTGTGGACTTGGGGGGAATCTCAATGAAACACGAGTGATTCTAGTTTCTAGTTAAAGGGGTGCTAGCCTTTGTTGTTCCAGCGTCTTTCCCAGTGTTTGAGCATTTGCCAAGGCAAGGACCCCTATCTTTCTCTTCTTTATTTGTGCTTTTATCTGAGCTCCTTCCCCAGTTGTGTTGTAATTATCTGTGCACGTGTCTGTGTCTCCCACGGGCCAGGAAGCAGCTTGAGGGCAGGCGCTGTGTCCTGCTCACCATGGGGCTCTCATAGCATCAACCACAGGTGCCATGCAGTTCCGGTTTAACACCTTGCAAATTAAATTAACATCTTGCCAATTAAACAGAACGCAGGCCCTAGGGCCAGGTGCTGGTGGGAAACTTCTAGGGATCTATACTTCTGAATTTTCTTTTTTTTTTTTTTTTCTGAGACGGAGTCTCGCTCTATCTCCCAGGCTGGAGTGCAGTGGCACGATCTCAGCTCACTGTAACCTCCCCTTCCAGGGTTCAAGTGATTCTCCTGCCTCAGCCTCCACAGTAACTGGGACTACAGGTGCCCACCACCATACCCAGCTAATTTTTAGTAGAGACGAGGTTTCACTGTGTTGGCCAGGATAGTCTCGATCTCCCAACCTCATGATCCATTCGCCTCAGCCTCCCAAGGTGCTGAGATTACAGGCGTGAGCCACTGCGCCCGGCCCACTTCTAAATTTTCTAGCACAGTCCTGATTCCAAGCATTTTGGCCTTTTGTCAGCTGAGGGTCCTAAGGTTGGGTATGGAAAATGGGGTAACCACAGCGTGGGCAGAGTCATAGGCAGGATGTTGGCTAAAGAGCTGAGGAACAAAGGTCAGGATTGGACGGAACATCAGACAGAAGATGGGCACCTGGACAGATCTGCTGTCCACTCTGGGCGGCCTAAGTGCATGGAGGAGAGGACTGCGGTCCCAGGAGGCTTTAATGAGGAATAACGTCACAGACAATGGATGTGGTTCAGAAACTCAGAAAGACCCAGAGGCAATGGGGACACTGAACATCACCCCCTTTGCTGCCCTCCCCTCTGGCCCTTCCTTTAGAAAGGAACAAGCCATAATTCACCACATAAACAGAACCAAAGACAAAAACCACATGATTATCTCAACAGATGCAGAGAAGGCCTTCAAAAAAATTCAACAGCACTTTATGCTAAAAACTCTCAGTAAACTAGGTACAGACGGAACGTATCTCAAAATAATAAAAACTATTTACGACAAACCCACAGCCAGTATCATACTGAATGGGCAAAAACTGGAAGCATTCCCTTTGAAATCTGGCACTAGACAAGGATGCCCTCTCTCACCACTCCTATTTAATATAGTATTGTAAGTTCTAGCCAGAGCAATCAGGCAAGAAAAAGAAATAAAGGATATTCAATTAGGAAAGGAGGAAGTCAAATTGTCTCTATTTGCAGATGACATGATTGTATATTTAGAAGACCCCATTGTCTCAACCCAAAAACTCCTGAAACTGATAAACAACTTCAGCAAAGTCTCAGGATACAAAATCAATGTGCAGAAATCACAAGCATTCCTATATATCAATAACAGACTTAAGGAGAGCCAAATCAAGAACAAACTGCCATTCACAATTGCCACAAAGAGAATAAAATACCTAGAGAATACAACTAACAAAGGAACGTAAAGGACCTCTTCAAGGAGAACTACAAACCACTGCTCAAGGAAATAAGAGAAGACACAAACAGATGGAGAAACATTCCATGCTCATGGTTAGGAAGAAGCAGTATCATGAAAATGGCCATACTGCCCAAAGTAATTTATAGATTCAACACTATCCCCATCAAGCTACCAATAACCTTCTGCACAGATCTGGAAAAAACCACCTTAAACTTCATATGGAACCAAAAGTGAGCCCACATAGCCAAGTCAATTCTAAGCAAAAAGAACAAAGCTGGAGGCATCACACTGACTTCAAACTATACTACAAGGCTACAGTAATCAAAACAGCATGGTACTGGCACCAAAACAGAGATATAGATCAATGGAACAGAACAGAGGCCTCGGAGGCAATGCTACACATCTACAAGAATCTGATCTTTGACAAACCTGACAAAAACAAGCAATGGAGAAAAGATTCCCTGTTTAATAAATGGCACTGGGAAAACTGGCTAGCCATGTGCAGAAAGCAGAAACTGGACTCCTTCCTGACACATTACACTAAAATTAACTCCAGATGGATTAAAGACTTAAACATAAGATCTAACACCATAAAAACCCTAGAAGAAAACCTAGGCAACACCATTGAGGACATAGGCACAGACAAGGACTTCATGACTAAAACACCAAAAGCAATGGCAGCAAAAGCCAAAATAGATAAATGGGACCTAATCCAACTCCAGAGCTTCTGCACAGCAAAAGAAACAGTCGTTAGAGTGAATCGGCCACCAACAGAATGGGAAAAAATGTTTGCAATCTACTCATCTGACAAAGGGCTAATATCCAGAATCCACAAAGAACTAAAACAGATTTACAAGAAAAAAACAAACCCAACCAAAAGTGGGAGAAGGATATGAACAGACACTTTTCAAAAGAAGACATATATGAAGCCGAGAAACATATGAAAAAATGCCCATCATCACTGGTCATTAGAGAAATGCAAATCAAAACCACACTGAGATATCATCCCACGCCAGTTAGAATGGCGATCATTAAAAAATCTGGAGACAACAGATGCTGGAGAGGATGTGGAGAAATAGGAGCACTTTTACACCATTGGTGGGAGTGTAAATTAGTTCAACCGTTGTGGAAGACAGTGTGGCGATTCCTCAAGGACCTAGAGAAATAGAAATTCCATTTGACCCAGCAATCCCATTACTGGGTATATATCCAAAGGATTATAAATCGTTCTATTATAAGGACACATGCACACAAATGTTCACTGCGGCACTGTTTACAATAGCAAAGACCTGGAACCAACCCAAATGCCATCGATGATAGAATGGACAGGAAAATGTGGCACATATACACCAGGGAATACTATGCAGCCATAAAAAACGGTGAGTTCCTGTCCTTTGTAGGGACATGGATGAACCTGGAAACCATCTTTCTCAGCAAACTGACACAAGAACAGAAAATCAAACACCGCATGTTCTCACTCATAGGTGGGTGTTGAACAATGAGAACACATGAACACAGGGAGAGGAATATCACACACTGAGGTCTGTCGGGGGGAACTAGGGGAGGGACAGCAGCAGGTGGGGGTTGGGGAGAGAGTATGGGGAGAAAGGCAGCAAACCACATTGCCATGTATGTACCTATGCAAATATCCTGTATGTTCTTCACATGTACCCCAAAACCTAAAACACAGTAAAATATATATATATATATAAAAGAAGAAGAAAGGAACAACCCATGGTGAATGGGACATGGCTGGGGTCGGCCAGGTGACTGCTTCTGTCTAGCTGGAAAGTGACTTAGGCCAGCAGGCTAAGGCCTCGTGGCTGGGACCTTTGCCATCAGTGATTTGTGCTTCTCTCTAGATATTCACTTCCAAAGTGCTTCATGGGCAGTGACTTCTGCCTTGATTGTGAACATTAAAAAATACAAATGAACGCAGGTACCACTCAACTTGTGTTTTGCGTTAGGGAGGCAGGCTCAGTGCGCTGGAACCCTAGTCAGCCTTAAAAACTTTAAAGGCACAGCAACAGCTGACCCAGAGTCTAGAAGCACCAAATGAAATACACTGAAGGGGGCGGGGAGCTGCATGTCCTTCATTCTGTCTACTTACGGAGAGCCTGCTACACGCTGGGCATGGTGCTGGGCGAAGTGGATGCCAGGGTGGACAGGAAGTGGCCCCGGGGATGCTCTTCAGGGTTGAATGCTTGAATCAGCCCAGAATATACACGGCAGGACCCTCACCTGTGTGTGGGCTGGGGGCTCTGCAGCCCCTGGGTGCCCTCCCTGCCTGCCACCCGCTGCCTCCCCTCACTCTGGGCTCTTACCCAGGTAGGCAGCATGGTTCTTGAGCTCGTCAGGGAACTCTTTCAGGTAGGATTCGCGGAGAGGAATGAGCTTCCCGGCACTGGTCTCTTTCAGCACAGCTCCGTTCCAGTCATAGGCACCGACGGCTCCCAGCAGAACCCCATCCTGGCATTGGGGAGCGGACACACATCAGCACCTGCCCTCATTGGCCTGTCGCCAGGAGCCACATCAGGTCCTGTGACCAGTGAAGCCTCCGCCAGCCACCTCGGGCACCTTCTTCCGGGTGCTTCATTTAGCGACCTAACTTCTGGCGGGGGCTCGTGGCTTTTGAATGAGCCAGGGAGACCTTCTTGCCTTATCCCATCCCTAGCACAAAATGGGTCAAGTCGATCCCAAGGGCAGGAATTTAGGAAAAAAGGAATGTTCTAGAAACAAACTCTAAATCCAAGGCCAAACCTCCATCCCTCCTTGGGCTTCAAAACCCTCTAGGGACCCTCTCGCCACTGTCCACTCCTTCTGACACTTATTGAGGGAGGGAACGTGTCCCTCCCCAACTGCCCTTCTTCAGTGTTTCTTTGCAGTGTGAGTTGCTTGTATGTGTGTAAACCCGTAAACCCTACTCCTTGATTTCTTCAGCAAACATTCACTGAGGTCTCTGTGCCAGGCAGTTGCTCGGTGCTAGGGATATTGTCCCTGCCCCCACAGAGCTTGAAGGTACAAAAAACAAATAACAACAACAACAAAAAAACCCAAAAAACACAAACAACGTGCAGTTGCAAACTGTGATCAGTGCAATCAGGGAGACCACAGTGAGGCTGAATCTGGACTGAGATGGGGGTCATGAGAAGTATTCCAGGACGTGGCGTGTACCCATGCACCTGAAAGATGGGTAGCGCCAGAGAGAGAGAGGAGCTGCAGAAAAGGGCCAGGAACAGCCCGTGCAAAGGCCCTGAGGCTGGAGAGAGTGCAGAGCCTTTGCTCCTAAGGAACTGAATGCTGTTTGAGGGGGCTGGAGCACCAAGTGAGAGAGGCAGAGAGCCTTGACATGAGGCTGGACAGGTAAGCCAGTGCCACCTCCATGCCAGCCAGCACCCCGGGCACTGTCACTCATGCTTGTTTCTCAGGGCTTGGAGGGTCTTGTTCTACCTACCAGTTGCAGGACAAGGGGAAGCTTCCACGCTTGGGCAGGAAGTCAGGAAACTATGGCTCCTTGAAGGGAAGTTTCTAGGTTATTAACCCCATGGCCCTTTCTTGAGGGCTGGGTCCACTCACCCTCTCTCTCTTACACTCCCGATCCCCCTCTGCAGCAATCCACATAACTAAGGGGTACAGGCAGACAAACAGCCAGCACTTGGAAGAGGAAGGAAAATGATCAGGGACAATGAGGGGCCCAAGGAAGGTGGTCGAAGCAGGGAAGGGCTGCCTTCTGGGCGACCTTAGCCATTACAGGGGTGGGGGCAGACTGTCTGGACCCCAGCTTTGGGTTTTCAAAACACAGGCTGGTAAAGTCACCACGGAGCCCTCCCTGAGCCTGGCGGCCTGGCTGAGCTTGAGGTTCCCACCACTTTAGAGTCAAACTGAGCTTACGAAAGTGTTAACAAATCCTAACCCTTGAGAGGTAGAACTGACTGTTCAGACAGAATGTTTTACAGCTATGAATAAGCTGGTCTTGGGAGCGTCAAGGGGCTTGGTTATGTTTCACGCTACACTTTCCAATTAGCCTTCTTCCTCCTACTCTGTACTCGAGGCTGACAGTCTGTCCCCACCAGGAACTCAAATATTCACCGTCCACAAAGTCACCGCCAACATTCCTGCACTTGGGGAGTGCTTTATTCTTTGTGGAGTACTTTCTCAGCCATCTGTCCATTTGGGCCCAGAGGCCCCGTGAGAAGGACAGATGTGACAAATGAGCTGTTGAGGTGCAGAGAGGGGAGGGGACTTGCCCAAGGTCACACAGCAAGTCAGAGGCAGGGCTGGGGCTTCGACCAGAGAGGAAAGCAAGGCAGAGAAGAAAACATCTGTTTCCCCAAAGGCTGCTGTGGATCCTGCTTTCTTTCTTTCTTTATTTAGCTGGAGTCTCGCTCTGTCCCCAGGCTGGAGTGCCGCAGTGCTATCTTGGGTCACTGCAACCTCTACCTCCTGGGTTCAAGCAATTCTCCTGCCCCAGCCCCCCGAGCAGCTGGGACTACAGGTGTGTGCCACCATGTCCAGCTAATTTTTGTATTTTTAGTAAAGACAGGGTTTCACCATGCTGGCCAGGATGGTCTCGATCTCTTGACCTTGTGATCTGTGACCTTGGCCTCCCAAAGTGCTGGGATTACAGGCATGAGCCACCGCGCCCGGCCCCTGCTTTCCATTTTCCACCTGAACCCTCCTGAGGGAGGAGCTATTTGCGGTGTGCCTTTCTTCTTTCCTTTCCTCGCTCTCTCCACCTGCTGAGTCCAAGTTTGTAACTGCAGACCAGGCTTCTGTGTCCCACGGACAGGCCTTTGAAGACGCATTTCTGGCTTTGCAGATGGCAGGGAGCCCCTGTGATGTACTGAGAAGGGCTGGCTTGGCCCAGGATTCAGCCGGGGAAACCCTTCGCGCTGACTCTCCTTGTGGGGGCTTGGGGAATTCCGTCGGGACTTTTGGGATTGGCAATGTGGGGCCAGGCAATCGCTTTCAGTCTCCCATCTTATGCCATTTTTAACCCTGGCAGCAGCTGCAGTCTGGGGCCTGCAGTGGAGGCCCTTTCCTCAGAGGGAATTTGTTGGAGGCAGGGAGAGTCTTCTGAGGATGGGTGCGCCGTGAGGAGCGGGTTAAGGCCACCGAAGCAAACCTCAGTATGTTACAATCTCTTCCCAGCTGGGGAAGCCCTGACATTTTGAGTTAAGAAAAATCTAGAAGGGCGGGGCAAAACAAGAGAAAGGATGAAATCCTTAATAGGGCAAGCCAGACATGTGGGCCCAGCTGGCAAACAAATAGCGGGCATTCCTGGGAAGAGCCGTGTCCCCTACTCTGCAGGCCTGGCACGGGCTTCCTGTTTTATGGCCTCCTTTTTTATCTGGGGCTACCCAGGCTCCCACCAGATATTATCAGGGTGTGTGTGGGTGGCCTTGCACGGGTGGACCTTCCCCACAGGCTGATTTTCCTGGCGCTCTGTGCAGACATGAGGTCACAGGCTTGACAGCTGTCAGAAGGTCCGAGGCCATGTCTGTGGACAGGCCTTTGAAGATGAATTTCTGGCTTTGCAGATGGCAGGGTTCCCAAGGAAACTGTAGCTCTACCACCTGGAATGTGTATAGCTCCCACCACCAGACCCTGCCAGCTCAGCTGGCCTCTGACCTGGCCCCTGACCAGGCCTCTGGGGCAGTCTTGCCTTCCCAGCTGAGCTGCATGCTCCCAGGGCGTGTGACCGTATCTCTGAAAGCTGTGTTTCGGCCAGTCCATGCCCCAAGCTAGGGTTGGACCACAGCCCTGGTGGTAGAGGCAGCAGGGTCTGTGGGCAGTGGGCCCCCGCCGGGGTGGTTTTATGCCCTAGGTGATGTTTGGTTGTTACAGCTGGGGGTAGTGGTGGGGGTGCTCTTGGCATCTGGTGGGTACTAGATGTCACAAGGTGAGGGAAGCTGCTGACTATCCTACCGTGCACAAGGATGGTCCCTCACAGCGGAGGTATCCAGTCCAAGACGTCACCTGGGCAGAGGTGGAGGATCCCTGGCCCCGTGGTGAGAGCAGGAAGGAGCTCTGGAGTCAGAGGCTTCCGAGTTCCATTTCCAGCTCAGAGCTTCTAGCTGTGTGATCCCGGGCAAGTTCCTCCGTCCTCTGAGCCTTGAGTTCCTCAGCTGTAAAATAGTTCTGTTGTGAGAATCAGCATTTGAAATTCTTAGCAGGATGCTTGGCACCCAGGGAGTACCTGGTGCACAGTAGTTTTCACGTTCGTGAATCCATCTGTAAGCACCTCCTGGGTGGTTGGGGGTCCACGAAGAATCAGGTGTCACAGTCACGTCCGTCGTTGCGGTAGTGAGAAGTGCTCCATGGAGTCAGGGACCGGCTATTTTGGGAGTCCCAGGGGCAGGGGAACAACTGAGAGGGGTGAGTACGCAGTGGGGTTAGGAAAGGCTTGCAGGAAAACCTTACTTGATTTATTAGTAAGTCTCAAAACGAACACTTCCAGTTCCAAGCCTTGATTCCATTTCACAGATATTTTTCAGACATCTACTGAGACAGGTTCAGAGAGGTCAAATGATTTTTCTGAGCCCATGCTGCCAGGCAGTACTTTCCCCCTGCCCAGCAGTGATGGAATTAGGATACCAGGTGCCAGCTTTTCTTCCTTTCGGCTCTTTTTGGCTTTTGCAAGGCATGACTGTGGAGCCAGGTAGAGGCAGCTGCTGGCGGTGCTGTGGCTGGTGTGATGGGAGACCCCTGAGAGGACACAAGGCTGTCTTCCTCCCCAGTCCTGGGAGTCCACGTCAGAGCGGCTGTAGAGGGGTGAGGCTCCCAAGAGCCCCTTCTAAGGCACATACACCATTTAGAGGGTGGGTTAGGTTTCACTCATTGCTTCCATTCTTAGAAGCCTTGTTTCAACAGGCTGGAAGTGGACCTGGGGATGGGATGAATGGTCAGGAGGCTTAAATGCGGTGTGGGCAGGAAAGGCCCAGACACAGGCCCTCAGCCTTCCTGTGGAGGAGAGGTCCTTGCCAAGTGTGGTGCTGGAATCCAGCAGCTGGGGTAAGCAGAAGGGGCAGCAGGGATGGGGGTGCGCTATATTGACTGCTGCTGCCCCAGCAGAGTCAGAGGCCCTGGGAAGGAGGCCCAGGGGTGGGCACTAGGGCACAGCCTGAGGACATGGGGTCAGACTTAAGAAGACCCGAATGAACCCGAAATGATTCCTACCACTGGAGTCAACTTACAAACCATTGGGACCAGCACTGCCAGAGGACTTCAGCCGCCGTGTCCTAGACTCCTGGGGACAGTCTTGACTGGCTGCCCAAGCTGGCAGGTGGAGGAGTCCACTGTTTAGGTCTAGTGGGGCGCAGGAGGGGTTTACAGCCTCCCCAGGTCAACCCCTCAATTCGCCATTACTCATCAGCTTCTCTTATTTTTTTGTTGAATCGGATACACAACACCAGTTCAAACGGTGAACCCTTAGGGAAGAGTACACCTCTAGAGCTTCAGCCACTAAGAACCTTACAGAACAGCCAACACCCTTCCCTGTCCAGTCCCCAATCCCAGGAGGGCCTGTGGGCTGGGCGCAGGCTGAAGAGGCAGGAGGGTGGCTGGGGTAGCTCATCTGGGATGCTGGAGGCTCCCTGAACTTGGCCTGTTTCAAAACGGAACTGAGAACTAGTTCTGTTAGGTCATGATGTGCGGGGTGAGAGACCTCAGCTTTAGGTACACGAGAAAAAGGATCTCTTCTCACCAAGGACTTTGTGTAGGCTAGATGTACCCTAACAAGACTGCTTCCTTCTCTAAACGTGTGCAGTTGGGGCAGATTTAGGATTTTAGCATAGGGTGGTGGATGTGAAATCCCTGCAGCTGAGCCCTGTGTGGGAGAGCTCCTCTGCCCCACCGTCAGCAATGTGCAGTCCTCTTTTGCCCTCCGCATCTTCCCCTCAAGGCCCAGGGGATCATGGAGTCTTAGAGTCCAATCCCCCTCTGGAGGTATGAATCCCTTCTCTGGCAGATTCATGCAGCTCCTACTTGATTACCCAGCTTGGCAGGCAGCTCACTACCTCAGCAGACAGCGAGCACTAATAGAGGCCACTCTGGCTCTTAGTGACCTTTGTGTTCATTTCCAAATGCTAATGGAAGCATTAGCTTAAAAATCTATTGTAAAGTTTGACCAGGGATCCACAGCTAGCCTTCCTGACGGTAATTTCTGGAATGTTTTCTTTCCCTTTTCTGCAAATCAAGACTAGAATTTCTAGCTCCCTGGGTTTTCCCAATGGCTAGGACCTTTTGCCATCAGCCTGGAATGTAATGTTTTGTGGCCTGGGGACTTGGACTCTGCAGGTGTCCTGGTGATGTCTTGGGTCTCCTCTGGTCCCATCCCTCTGGTCCCTTCCCTCTAGTCCCTTCCCTCTCTGGTCTGGTCTCTTCCCTCTCCTAGTGTTTTTACCCTTGCTAATTCAAACAGATTCCCTTGCTCGTTAAGGCGGCAACAAACCCAGGGAGGAGTAGCAGGGCCTTTCTTGTGCCATCTCAGAGCATTCTACTAGGGATCTCTGCTTCTACCAGAACTAAACAGGCCCGGGGAAGCTTCAGGATCCTTCAGTATCTTTTCCGGCAGCAGCTGTTTGAGACCATCTGTGGCGCTTCTGGCAGGGAGGGAGCCTGGGGGCTTGCCTGGGAGACGGTCGTGCTCAGGGCAAAACAGAAAGCTGGACCCATTAGCCCTGATCCCCAGAAAGGTCTGACTGACCTGAGAGCTGAGGAGCTGGGCTCCCGGGGACTGGATGGCTGTGGCCAATCATGATGGCATCAGCGGGTGGGCACTGAAAGACCTCTGTGCTCTAAAATAGCCACCCCGTGGCTGGTCACAGCGCCAGCCAGCCTATCACACTTGCACCATTCCTGTGCATTTGAAAGTTTTTGTTTTTGTTTTTAATACTAAAGAGTCTCTGATTCAAATGCGATTGTTGTCTCTTTTAAAGTCCAATCAGATGAAAGTATCAGGAGGGATGGAGGAACTAGGGTACACAGGGGAGGCAAGCTGGGTCCCTCTGCCTGGTGAACAGAAAAGCTGCAGAGCATATGTGGAAGGGCAGTCATGACCTTGACTTGACGGAAGTAACCAGCTGGGGCTGTGAGCTCCCGGGTCTCCCCGCTCTGGAAGCTGGAGAACCTGTTTGTCCTGCAAGGACTCACCTTGCTCAACACTGAACTGCGTGGGCCATTTGCAAGGCTCAGCTCAAGCTTCCCTGAGTCCCTGAAGCCCATCTTAATGTCCCTTCTTTTTAGATTCTCCAAACCCTAGACATACACAGATCATGCTTTTAGAAGCAGGACAGCGAACTTATTATTTAAGTCTTTCTCCCCAGGTAGGCTATGAATGGCTGTCAGCTGAAATGTTTCTTTAATGTACCTGGTACAGAGCCTGACACACATGAAGATGCTCAAAGAATGAACAAAGACAACATTGGGACATTCATTTTTTCTTCTGTCCCCAACACCAGGGCTGACCTCTGAGCTGTGCCAGGATGTCACCCAGTGTGTGGGCACAATGCTGTCTATTTTCCCACTTACTGCCTCCCTGGGCTGCCGAAATCCTGGCCCTTTAGGGGACGCTCAAGTGCCAAGCCCTCCCTGCATCTTTCTCTGACCACCCCTCCTTCTTTTTATTGTTTTTGAGATGTTTTGCTCTTGTTGCCCAGGCTGGAGTGCGACGGCAGGATCTCAGCTCACCGCAACCTCCCTCTCCCAGGTTCAAGCGGTTCTCCTGCCTCAGTCTCCGGAGTAGCTGGGATTACAGGCGTGTGCTACCACACCTGGCTAATGTTTTTGTATTTTTAGTAGAGACAGGGTTTCTCCATGTTGGTCAGGCTGTTCTTGAACTCCCGACCTCAGGCGATCAGCATGCCTTGGCCTCCCAAAGTGCTGGGATTATAGGCATGAGCCACTGTGCCCAGCAATTTTTTTTTTTTTTTTTTTTGCTGAGATGGAGTCTCACTCTGTCACCCAGACTGAGTGCGATAGTGTGATATTGGCTCACTGCAACCCCCATCTCCTGGGTTCAAGTGATTCTCTTGCCTTAGCCTCCTGAGTAGCTAGGATTACAGGCGTCTGCCACCATGCCCGGCAATTTTTTTTTTTTTTGTATTTTTAGTAGAGTCGGGGTTTCACCATGTTGGTCAGGCTGTCTCGAACTCCTGACCTCATGATCTGCCTGCCTTGGCCTCCCAAAGTGCTGGGATTGCAGGCATGAGCCACTGTGCCTGGCCAGATCACCCCTTGTTTTAGCGGAGGCCCTTCCTTCTGTACCACCTTGATCATGCAGCTTTGGTTAGCACTAGACTTTTACATGTCTCCCCCCAGCCCCCGGACTGAGCAGCAGGTCTTCACAGGGGATCTTCAGACGGGGAAGGCCTCCAGGTGTTGTACACTTTTACCTAGGAGGCATCTCTAGTTTCTTTCATCCTATTCTCAAAGCTAAGAACCGCCGTTCAGGATTGTTTGCAAGTTGACTCCTTGTGGCAAGAATCATTTCTGGGTCCTTTTGGCACTTGAGTAGCATGTGACAAATGCTTATTAGATTTAATTAAATTGCATTCCCTAACCAGCTCTGACCTCAGAGACTGGAGACCAGGACTGGTTCTGCCAGAGCACGTGACTGTGAATAGATGCCCTCACCTCTCTGTTCTGGGCTCTTTACTGTAGGACTGTGAGCTCCTTAAGGGCAGGGCTCCCGCCTCTGATTCTCCTGGTGTCTGGCTCAGGACCCAGCACAGAGGAGGCACTGAAAAGAGTGGCTGATCTAAACCACCTAAAACAGGATAGCTAGCACCACCTGCCAACTTCGTAGGGCTGTTCTGAGCATGAAATGAGGTGCAGGAATTTCCTGGAGAAGTTTAAACTGCTGTGCGCATGTAACAGGGCTGTTATCAGGATACGGCAGTTACACTTACATCTTGCTGTTATTCAAGACAGTGGGCATGAAACTGTCCAGATGCAGCTCAGAAAAGTCTGGGTGTGCATGGCATTTCTGTCCATCTGCCAGCTGCATGTCATGCACATGTCCCCCTCCCCTCCAGTTTGGAAGCTCTGACTCAGACCCCCGGAGACTCCCTCTCACAGAGCAGGTGCTTAGTGTAGAGGAAAGAGCACGAGACTAACATTTTTCTGATGAATTTTACTTCAGCGGGTCACTTAACCTTCTCATGACTTGAATTCTTTATATATAAACTAGGAACCAGGAGTCCTGCCCTACCGACTCCACAGAGGAGTCAGGAGAGGGCGACGGGAGGGTGAAAGTGGCACAGAACTAGGGAGCACTAATAGGCCTTTTCTGGCAAATGAGGAGGAACGAGTACACGCCCATGGTGCTGGCCCAGGCAAAACACACGCACCTGGGACACCTGTCTGTGCAAAGCACACCCACGGGAGCACACATCTATACTGACAAATGCAGTTGGTATGTTTCCCCACGTGGCAATCCTGGGCAGGCATTAACAGTATATTAAGCATATTCACAGACATCGACTCTTCTGTCCCCCTTGCAATTCTGGGAGGCTCTAGCCCTTCTTATGGACCAGCATCAGGTGAAGCACACACAGGGTGAGTGACCCAGATGTCACGTGTTGCTTGTGACATCACGTGGCCCTCCCTCTGTGGGCCAGGCCCCCCAGGACCTCTGCAATCTGACGCAGCACCCACACAGAGAGAGGGGCCCTGTGGGTCACCTGCCAGAGCACAGCAGGGACATCTGGAGACCCTCCCGCCATGGACATGGGGGCGCGCCCTGGCACATGCAGGCTGCCTCGGGCACTGGAGCTATCTAAGGCACGTGCGAGTGGCTTTGCCACCTGCCCTGGATTTTGTACAAGGCTCTGTGGACTGAATGGGAACGTGTACCCTGCACCTCACAGGTGAAATACGGGATTGTTATCTGTAGTCCATTCACTTCTAAAGAGGGCTTAAGACAGTATCAATGGGTGGAAGACCTCAACTGCCGTCTTCGAGCCCGCAGAAGACAGGAGGCAGAGAGACCCCCAAGAAAGAGAGAAAGCGAGAAGAGCCAGCCCATCTGTGAAGGTGGATGACAGATCCAGAGAGCTAGAAAGGGGAAGAGCGTGCCCTCGAGAGACAGAGGTGGGGGCTCTGCGCCCATACCACCACCACGTACCTCCACCACGTGCGAGGAAAAGCCTGTCTGTGACATCTCCAGCCCAAAGGAGGTCTCGTTCTTATTGGTGCCTGCAACAGAGTAACAGATGTCAGCTCCATGCCCAATCACTTAGCACAGACAGAGCTGCTTCTCAACCCACAGCTCCTGCTTCCTGGGGGCATCATCAGAAAGTGGGACTCTCTTTTGAGGGGGCTGTGAGGCTGAGGCCAGTAGTGTGCCAGCCTCCTCAGCCCTCCCCAGCACCCTGCGCAGTGGGGGGCACCACACACCTTCCAGGTGCCCATGTGGGTTGTTACTGGTAGAACCCACTTCTGAAAAGGACTAGGAACAAGTCATATTACAGGACATGCATACTGTAAGACTGCTAAAACTGCGGAGAAAACAAGCAAAAGCGCACGGAAATAGTGTACGTTTTTGGCAAGAAATGGAATTTCCCACTTTGTTCTTTCCTTTTCTTCACCAGCTTTGGTTCCAGATGCCTTTGGATGGATCTCAAACATCAAATCAACCCTCAGAGGGAGGTGTGTCACCACTGCAGATTTGCATAAGAAATCCCATGAGTGCTGAAAGCCTCTCCCCACAGAGGGGGCTCCCTGAACGCATCATTGGAACGGATGTTCTCATCACCCGAGGCGACCATTTTGAGGAGAAATACACAAATTTGGATATTTAAGCTCTGGAGTGGGTGTCAAAGCTCACGTTCATGCTTTATATTCATCTGCCCTTGTTTATGAGGGCCATTTTAGTCCCTTTTCATGTGTCTGTGGCTTGTCATTTCCCATGCACTGCAGACTTCTAAGGCTTTACACTTCCTTCTATTTCTTTTTATAATCCTCCCATATGCCCAAAGCCTGATATTGGAAAGGCCCACTATAGCAATTTATGGTACAAATGAAATTTGTGCAAATCAAAGATGGAGTTTAAATCACGAGGAGAGAGGCCACCTGAAGGGCTCGGCCAAAAAAAGATGCTTTTGGTGGAGTGGAAGCAGCTGGCATATGGGGATTAAGGGTTTCAGAATACAGAGTCAGACACTGCAAGGTACAAGCTAGGGTTGCCGGATGCAATATAGGATGCCCAATTAAAACTGAATTTCAGAAAACAAGTAAGTTTTAACCTAAGCCTGCCACACCCACTGTATTTTATTTTTGCTAAAGTTGGCAATGCTAGTTCAAAGCCCTCCACCCTCCAAGCTGTGGGAGCTTTGGCAGGGCACCGAACTCCTTTGAGTTTCAGTTTTCCCAGCAGTAAAATGAGAACAGTAGCAAAGCAAGGTGTCAGCATCGTTCATAAAGCGCACAGCCTCACATCCGGCACGGAGTAACACTCAATTGTTGACATTTATCATTTATTTATTTTGGGGGAAAGCGTCTGGCTCTGTTGCCCAGGCTGGAGTGCAGTGGCATGATCTCAGCTCACTGCAACCTCAACCTCCTGGGCTCAAGTGATCCTTCCACCTCAGCTTCCCAAGTAGCTAGGACTAAAGGCATGCACCACCACTCCTAGCTAATTTTTGCATATTTTTTTTTAAGAGATGAGGTTTCACTCTGTTGCCCAAGCTGGTTTTGAACTCCTGAACTAAAGCAATTAGCTTACCTTGGCCTCCCAAAGTGCTGGGATTACAGGCGTGAGCCACCGCGCCTGGCCTGGCATTTATTATTATGGAAGACCCTTGCTAAGCCATTCTGTTACGTGGGATTGGGTTGTGCTCTGTGGGGTCTACCTGATGATATAAGCCCAGGAGAGAGTGGATCCCCTCTCAGCATGAATTGCTCACCTTCCAGGCTGAAGATTCTGTCCCCCAGGGCATCCACAATGTCCTTCAACGCAGCCTCATCCGTGACGTTGAAGAAATGCTTGTCGTCGGGGTCACTGGCGATGTATTTGATTTCATTTAGAAAAGTTTCCGGATTGATCCCCCTGCGATTGTAGTAACCCAGAACCTGCCAGGGAACAGGGGCAGGAACGGCAAAGCAGAACATAGCGCAGACTTTCCCATACACCGCAGGCCTAGACCTTGGACCCCACGGTGGGCACAGCCAGGACCGGTGGCCATGAGAATTCCCTGTGATGCCATTTACATTTGGAATGGACTGTCTTTTAGGGGTAAGATAAAGCCCTTGCGTTAAGCTAGGGTTCTGGGAACTGGGAGGTTGGGAGGTACATTCTAGCTTTCTGAGGTTCCAGACCTTCCCCGGCAATAGAGGCGGGGGAAAAACCCAGACCCACAGCTTTTGTGGATAGGCCAGAGCAGTGCAGAAAGATTCTCAACTTGTTGTTTAGAAGATGAAATGGGAGGCTCTTTTGAGGGCCCGGACACTTGTGAAATGGTCCTACCTAGAAATGGTCCTGCCTGGAAATGGTCCCTTGGAGTCCCCAGAGATTTGATGGCAAAGCCTCTGAGAGGCCGTGAGCAGCCCTTGGGCGGGCCAGGACTTACAGCCACCGCGTATCTTGTTACGTTGTCTCTCTCACTTTGCTGGATCACCTTCTCCAGGTCTGGGCTGTCATGGGACTCCCCATCTGTGATGACAATCATCACCTTCTTGGCCCCTTTCCTTCCGCCCTTCTGGAAAGCCTCTGAGCTGGAAGTCAAGCACAGCGGCAGGGTTACAAGAGGGAAGTGGGATTGGGGCAGCCCCCGATGCTCCTGCAGGGGGGCAGCCACACAAACCAGGACCGAGTCCTCCTTGGGCAACCCGACAGGTGCCAGGACCTCGAACCAAAGAAGTAGCTGGATTGAGACGGCCAGGGCTACTCTTTCACCAGCTGCTCAGAGGGGTCTTAGATCTGTTGTCTTTAAATGAGACTTTGAAAAGCCCATTTGGAGTCCTGACAGGCCAAAGGGATGAGGTGGACCTGAGAAGGGAGTTCAAGGGCAGGTGGTAACCTTTAGCGATATTAAGTCAGTGGCTCACAACCTCAGCTGCTTTTTGGGGAGTCTTTAAAACCTGTTGGCCGGGCGCGGTGGCTCACACCTGTAATCCCTGCGCTTTGGGAGGCCGAGGCGGGTGGATCACAAGGTCAAGAGATCAAGACTATCCTGGCCAACATGGTGAAACCTCGTCTCAACTAAAAATACAAAAATTAGCCAGGTGTGGTGGTGCACGCCTGTAGTCCCAGCAATTTGGGAGGCTGAGGCAAGAGAATCACTTGAACCCGGGAGGCAGAGGTTGCAGTGAGCTGAGATCACGCCACTGCACCCCAGCCTGGTGACAGAGCGAGCCTCCATCTCAAAAACAAAGAAACCAAACCAAAACTCTTGGCCGGGTGCGGTGTCTCACACCTGTAATCCCAGCACTTTGGGAGGCTGCGGTGAGTGGATCACCTGAGGTCAGGAGTTCCAGACCAGCCTGACCAACATGGCAAAACCCTGTCTCTACTAAAAATAAAAAATGAGCCAGGTGCGGTGCCTTGCACCTGTAATCCCAACTACTTGGGACGCTGAGGCAGGAGAATTGCTTTAACCCGGGAGACGGAGGTTGCAGTGAGCTGAGATCATGCCACTGCACTCCAGTCTGGGTGACAGAGTGAGATTCCATCTCAAAAAAAACAAAACAAAAAACATGACTGCTGATGCCCAGGCCTCATCCAGATCCCTGAAACTAGAATCTCTGGGGTGGTGGCCTGGGGATTAGTATTTTCATTTTTATTTTGTTGAGACAGAGTCTCCCTCTGTTGCCTAGGATGGAGTGCAGTGGCACAATCTCAGCTGTGTAACCTCTTCCTCCCGGGTTCAAGCGATTCCTGTGCCTCAGCCTCCCAAGTAGCTGACATTAGAGGCATGTACCACCATGCCCAGCTAAGTTTTGTATATTTAATAGTGACAGGGTTTTGCCACATTGGCCAGGCTGGTCTCAAACTCCTGGCCTCAATAATCCACCCGCCTCTGCCTCCTGAAGTGCTGGGATTACAGGTGTGAGCCACCATGCTGAGTAGGCATCGGTGTTTTCTAACTCTGGTGAGCATCCAGAGTTGAGACTCACTTTCCTTAGAACTGAAAACAGGATGTGCCGGGGTGACTCAGCACCCAGATAACGCTAACCCATAAAAGACATGCAATGAGGCCGGACAGAGCTCTAACTTCCTCACGAGGACTGCTTTGATTCTATTTTGGGAAATATTAAATATCAAATTCCATGACAAATTTTTCTCTTTCTCACTTTTTCTTTTGTTTTCAGTACCCAGAGCATGAGCTAGATCCACCTATCAGGCAATCCAGTCCAGGGGGCAGCAGGGCTGGCACCTCGACCGTCAGCTTGGCAGAGGCTCTCACAGCAGCCCATTGGGCTACAAAGCATGAAAAACTGGCTCCCAAAACACCACTGGCCTTTAGTGCCCCTGTGGCCGGCCCTCCTTTAGACCATGAGGTTCTGGGAGTATAGGCATGGTCTCACCAAGGAGTCTGGCCCAGAAGTTAGAATTTGCCAGTAAGGATCTAAAGATAAATGTTCTCTTAGACTCAGAGATTATTCCTCATGGGTCTGACCCATGGCAAGGCAGGACAGGCCATAGATTTAAGCTCTGTAGTGACAGGTTAAAGGGCCACATGGTTTTGGTATCAGAAGTATCTCTTTTAACGTAGCACACTGAAGAACTGAGGCATGTGATTTAGAAGTTGAGAAATTCATAAAAGCTGGAATAAGTTAGTTTAGAACATCTTCAAACTACCAGCGAAGAGAAAAAACATCCGCCATTCTCTTCACAGTGCTCCAATACGCTGGATACGTTGCCTTAAAAAACCCACTAATTTTAGTATGCGCTGTGGACGGAAGCCTGCAGAGGCACATGCCACATGACAAGAGCAAGTTTTGAGCTCAAGCTCAACCCAGCAGCAGGAGAACTCTGCTATTCTTTCTGAGGAGATTCTAGATGCTTCCATGACTGCATGGAAGGGCCAGGCCCAGGAATAAAACACCCTGCAAAAAAGCATGGCAGGAGCAAAACAGGTTTTATTATATATGGAGCCAAGAAAAATGTCAGGATCATATTTCCATAGAGTGGAATAATGTGAATGTCTATACGAAGCTGTAATCATGTGAATATCAGCATGACTCATCAGATTTTAAGTTCTGATTTTGCCCTGGTAAAGGGACTTGGATTTGTTCCTTTGTAAATTAGATTATACACTCCTTGAGAGTGGCAAGAGCTTTATACTCACAACGGGATCCACGGGCCTAGAAGCCAGAGTGGCCCATGGAGATCTGGGCCACGTCATAGCTCCTTTCCGCTCAAAACCTGTACAGGTTCCTCCTTCTCTCGGGGAAAGCCCAGGTTCTGACAACGGCTCACTAGGCCCTCTGAAATCTAGCCCGCTGCCTCTGTGAGCCTCTGGTCCTGCTCACTCACCCCTACCCACACTGGACTCTCCATGGTTTGGAAGGCCTCAGACACACCAAGTCTTTGTCTGAGCTGTTCCCTCCCAGCCATCTGCTGGCAAATAACTCCCTCACCTCCTTTCAAGTCTCCAGTCAAAGGTGACCTGTCAGTGAAGCCTTTCCCCACCACCCCATTCATGCCGATTCCATTTCCGCCCTCTGCACCTGCTACCACACTCCGTTCTCCCCACGGTGTTCATCTCCTTCTAGTATGCTATGTTATTTATTGGTTTACTGTCTGCCTCCATCTCCAGAATGTCGGCTCACTAGCGCACCATATTTGTACCTGTTTTTTTCACTGATCTAGCCCTGGTGCCTGAAAGAGTGTGAGGCACGTAGTAGGTGCTCAATAAAGTGTGATGTGGACAAAGGTAGGATCACACCACATTGTGGTACCCTCCCCGCTCCCTGCTGTACGCAGCTGCCAGGCTAATTTTCTTAATGTACATATCTGATTACATTTTTGTACTCAAGAACCTACAGTGGCCACCCATGCTGGTTTTAACTAAACCATCATCACGCCCACCATCTTTACATGGATCACTTCCCACCAACAGGAAACCCCTGCCATGGTCAAAAGAAGTACAGCCCTGAATGCGAGTGCTCCTTGACTTTCCCTCTTCTCTGCTGTTATCAGGGTGGGATGTCTTGTGTGGCACGTCTTCTGTCCACCTCTTTCTGCTGGGATCCCAGGGTCTTTCCAGGACAGGTCCAGTGCCGCCTCCTCCTGACAGTTCTCCTTGGCCCCTCCATGGGGGCCCTTCCCTCTCTCATCCTCACTGAGTTAGGGTTAGGGTTAACATTTGTCACAGCACCCCCATTAGACTGTGAGCTGCCATGGCCAGGACCCACAAGTTACCAACATCTTTATAAGCCCTCATGTTCATGGCCTGAATCTTTGCTCTTTTGTAGGTACATAGGAAAATGCATTAAGAATAAACTGAGGCTGGGTGTGGTGGCTCACACTTATAATCCTAGCACTTTGGGAGGCCAAGGTGGATGGATCACAAGGTCGAGAGTTTGAAACCAGCCTGAACAACATGGAGAAACCTCATCTCTACTAAAAATACAGAAATTAGCTGGGCATGGTGGCACATGCCTGCAATCCCAGCTACTCGGGAGGCCAAGGCAGGAGAATTGCCTGAACCTGGGAGGTGGAGGTTGCAGTGAGCTGAGATCGCACCACTGCACTCCAGCCTGGGTAACAAGAGCGAAACTCCACCTCCAAAATAATAATAATAATAATAATAATAATAATAATAATAATAAACTGAGTGAGAACAGAAAACCTTTCACCTTAAAAGGCACCAGCTATAATTTGGGACTTGAATTTGGCAGGTTGGTTGGGAAGAGCAGAATTCCCAACTTCATTTGAGGTGAAGACTGCAACCTCAGCAGTGCTTATGAGTCACTGATGGTTCAAACTACCTGGTGAGTCACATACGAATGGCTGACCTGAGGTTGGTAGGTTATGAAGTGATGCCCAATCAGCAGTCTTTTTCCCTGAATGAGTCAGTCAGCTTCACACTGAGAAAGTGAGAGCTGGTGGTTATGGGCTGCCTCCCTTGCCCCAGCCATTTCACAAGGGGCTGCTGGGAGTCTCAGGCCTCACCCCGACGAAGGCAAAACAAAAACAGAAAAATGGCCTGTTCCTCGTGAGGATGAGTAAGAGACCCACCTCCACATGGAGAAACTCTCATTTAGGAAAAGCTTGAGCAAGTTTTATCAGCAAACAGAAACATGCTAGCTGAGCAATAACTTAATTGTAAAGAGTTATGGGTTGGAAAAATCTCAATCTTCTGAGCACATGAAATCACAATACTACTAGTTACTATTTTTTTCTTTTCTCTTTTTTGAGACAGGGTCTGGCTCTGTTGCCTACTAGGTGGAGTGCAGTGGTGTGATCTTGGCCCACTGCAACCTCTGCCTCCTGGGCTCAAGTGATTCTCCCACCGCCACCTCCTGAATAGTTGGGACTTCAGGCATGCACCACCATGCTTGGCTAATTTTTGTAGAAATGAGGTCTCACAATTTTGCACAGGCTGGTCTCAAACTTATGGGCTCAAACAATCCTCCCACCTCAGCCTCCCAGACTGCTGGGATTGCACCACACCTGGCCTGAATAGCTCTTACAGTGTAGAATTTTTTAAAACACATCAACTAACCCTATATAAGGTGAGATTATAAGGTCACAGGCCTGTGGTCTCAACAAATGTAGCAGAGCTCATATTTATAGGTATAAAATTTAGACATTTAAAATCGAAATGCCTTTGACACAGTCATCTTACGAGTTGAGGCCTTGGCTCAAGAGATCCCAGGGGATTGCCTTCACAATCAGCTAATTTTAGTGGAGGTGAGCACATTGTTTTGAGCAACAACGTTACTGGAATATGCATGCAGCCTTCTGCGTAGACAATGTCAATGGATAACATGTATCTGGATGTGTGAGTTCTGGTGTGATGTTTCAGGAACCAGCCTCACTACTCTGCAGTCTCAGGTGTCAGACTTGACTGCGTTCTTTACACTCCGTTGATGACTAACACTCCATAGGAAGACCCCATCCTCACAGAAGCTACTTCTTACAGAGTGTCTTTGGGAGAAGCTATTTTCCAAAGTTGGCTGTAACAATATTCCCCATCCTAAATGTTCTTTTATAAAATGACCTTGTTATTCATCCACCAAGGGGCAGAACCAAATTCCCTTCCCCTTGAATCTGGGATGGCCTCATTCACTTGTCCAATCAACAGAACGTGGCAGAAGTCATATTCTGGGACTTTGAGACTAGGTTATAGGCAGTCTCTCAGATCTGCCTGGGTCTCTTGGGAAGCTTGCTCTTGGACAGACACTCCCTCTAAAACTCCTGTTGCCATGTCATGGGGAAACCGAGCCACATGGCCACATGTGGGTGCTCAGGTCGCCAGTCCCAACTGAGCTGTCAGCCAACAGCCAGAAACAACTGCCAGCCATGTGAGAACCTTCATATGACAATGTCTCCAGGTGACAGCAGATTGCAACCACCTAAGAGAACCTAAGAGAAAACCGATCTGCTGAGCCCAGTCAAATCCCAGAATTTTGAGGAATTAAGAAATTATTGCCTCAAGATACTAAATTTTGTGGTAATGTGTTACATGGTAACAGATAACTAGAATAGCATCTAAGATCTAAAAAAATTTCTTTCTTTCTTTTTTTTTTTTTTTTTTTTTTTTTACCGTGCAAATTCAATGCCAAATGCTGTCCGGGTCTCTGTTCCTCCTCTTTGCTCAATGTGGCTGGCAGCCTCCACCACATCTTTTACAGACCTGTAGTCATTGAGGTGAAACTCATGCACCACGTCTTCTCCATACTGCACAACTCCAACCTGCAAGGTAGAAGAGAGGGCAGCAGAACATCCTGACACTCTTAAACAGACTTTGAGACTGAGGATCCCAGGAGTGCCTCTGTGTGATGATGTAGGAGGGAGGAAAGCTGAGGACCTTTCCAAGAAAGTAACCACAACCAATGGGAAGTGGGTTCTGCAAAGTTCTGGGAATGAGTGAACAGGTTGGTGGGACCAGAAGGGGTGCATATAGAGAATGGAGACTTTGTGATTGAAATAAAGGCCAAATAATTGTGCTTCTTTCTTAGGAGAACAAAAGCGGAGCAGAGAATCTAAGTCCAAAATATTATGAACAGTGTGGGTGGAAGGCCACAGTGTTTACCAAATTCCAAAACTGAGGGTCCTTAAAACTTGGAAGAGAAGAGGTTCTTTTATCTCCGTAGGTGATAAAATAATGACAATATTAATAGCTTCAAAATAAACAAAAAGCTACAAAAACTTATAGCAGGAATAGAACGATGAAGCATTCCTGTCGGATGAGCCCACAGGGTTTATTTGGCACACATGCCCTTCTGAGGCTGGACTTTCACCCATGACACTCCAAAGGATGATCATCTGGGGTGGGGAACTCATGACTTCATGAGAAAGTCCACTCCCTTTTTAACAGCCCTAACTGTTACAAACAATTTCTTAGACTGACTTGAAATCTGCCATCTAGTAACTTCTAGTCATTAGTCCTCACTCAAGCAGAATAAAAGGAAATAAATCTACCTCCACTTTAGCCAGGCACATTTCAGATATATGAGCTAGCAGCTCTGACCTCCTCTCCTGCCATCTTCCCTCCACAGTCTGTCTAATTCTCCCCCGTGCCTCACTCAACAGGGCTCTAGTGTTCACTCAGCCATTACCACCTTCCTTCTCACTTTTTAGCTTGTCTGAGTCTTTATAGGTGGTGTCTTGTGTCTGACCCATGAAGTGAGATCCTCCCCAAACTGTCCCTTGATAGAGCTACACCAGAGATGGGTGTCTGGGCTGCAGGGCCCCAGTGCTGGCTGGCCCTACCGCCTCTGCCCTCTTACCTACACTTCCTTCGTGTATGCAAAGATCTCGCCTGGCCCTAAGGCAGCACCTGCCATGGGTCTGGATGGCCCTGTTCAGAAGCAGAAAGAGCCCCAGACATGCTCACCTGGATCTGGCCTGGGCCGATGTAAAACTTCTTCAGGATGTTGATGAGGAAATGCTGAACCTCCACCCAGGGGTAGATGCTGTTGGAGCCATCGAGGACAATGACAATGTCCATGTAGGTCTGGCACCCTGGGAAGTGGGGACACAGTTATGGCTACCCAAGGAGAAGTGTCTGCGAGTCTCTGATTCTCTGGACAATTGTTGCAAGGACAACCGAGTGACTGCTCCACGCATGTAATTCCCTGGGCTGGGGAGCTGTCCTTGGGCTGGACATTTATTTGGGCAGCGTGAATAAGCCCAGAATTCCTGGCTCTGTTCCACCACTTTGCTGTCTGTTTGAACAAAGCTTAAATTAAGCCTGATCACCACCCATAGGTCAATGCTTCCGAGGCAGCCAGCATGGCTCAAATCAGTACCCTATCATGGTTTGTTTTGCTGTAATGAGCAGGCTGACATTTACCACTTTCAGCCAAAAGGAATGGATTTCTGTTTTCAGGAGGGAGATATGATGTCGTGGCTAGAAATGTGGGTGTGGCATCACACTGACTCCTGGTGGTGGCACTCTCTAGCTGTGTGACCTGGGGCCAGTCACGAAATTTCAGTTCTCTCTTCTGCAAAAGAGGCACAATGATATGAAGAGTTGTCAGGAGGAATGAATGAGAAGATGCTTCTAAAGGGCTGAACACAAAGCTAGTGCTCAATACATTTGAGCTGATCCTGGTTTCACTTTTTTTTTTTTTTTTTAAAGGAAACCACTGGATAAATATGGTACTGATATCATCAGGCCAAGCTCTCATGCTGTTATCTCTGCCTCTGAATATAAAGGTTTATGTTCTTGTAACGTTAATACCAAATTAGGCTGGGAGTGGTGGCTCACACCCATAATCCCAGAACTTTGGGAGTCCGAAGTGGGTAGATCACTTGAGGTCAGGAGTTCAAGACCAGCCTGGCCAACATGGCAAAACCCCATTTCTACTGTTAATACAAAAATTAGTCAGGAGTGGTGATGCGTGCCTGTAGTCCCAGCTGCTTGGGAGGCTGAAGCATGATAACTTCTTGAACCCAGGAGGCAGGGGTTGCAATGAGCCAAGATTGGGCCACTACACTCAGGCCTGGGTGACAGACCGAGACTCTGCCTCAAAACAAAAAATAGTAACAACGAAAAACCTAAATTAAAAGGAATAATAAAAATCAACAAAGAAAATTAAGAAAATATTGGCCGTAACAAATGTAAAAAACCCTCCTCTTTTAAAATCTAAGTAATTTCTTTCTGTTTGTCAACAGTTGGAATTACTTTGAAATATTGCATACACTCTGTGTCCGGGCGTCTGCTCATTTTTATTGGCAAGTTGTTACACTGTTACGAAATCTGTAACAATGCTGCACGATCCTTGTGTGTTAACTGTTCCATAGCTCTTGCATCGCAAAGAGGCACCATGTCGTAGTCAGTGCTGAACGGGCAGAGGAAGATGGGGGTAGCTTTGAGTTGGGGCACCTGTTGCAGGCTATGTGTTTCGTAGAGCATTCTAGAAGCATCTGGGCAACTCGAATGCTCCGCCGCTTCTTGTTCCACCTGCACACTGTGAATGGCGTGTGGTGACCTGACACTCCTGGCCTGGCAGAGCTTCATACATTTGTCCTTTTCTGGTTTAGTTCGGCTCTACAACGTGGACTGAGCACCTGCTATGTCCAGAAGCTCTGCATGGTGCAGGCAGCCGTGGGGGTGACCGAGAAATTCCTTGATTTGGAGGAAATAATCTTTCAACAGGTTTTCTAAAAAATTTTAAGCCAGCGTTATTAGAATTGTGATTGTTGATCTTACAATTTCATATTTTTCATTTTTTTTTTTAAGATGGGGCTTCACCATAATGGCCAGGCTGGTCTTGAACTCCTGACCTCAGGTGATCCACCCACCTCGGCCTCCCAAAGTGCTAGGATTACAGGCGTGAGCCACCGCGCCTGGCCTTATATTTTTCTTTTTCTTTTCTTTTTTTTTTTTTGAGACGGAGTTTTGCTCTTGTTACCCAGGCTGGAGTGCAATGGCGTGATCTCGGCTCACCGCAACCTCCGCCTCCTGGGTTCAAGCAGTTCTCCTGCCTCAGCCT
>PVKV010023605.1:0-32981 GCA_004027835.1 Alouatta palliata | reverse complement strand
GGTGAACACCTAGTATCTAATTTGACAATTTGTGGTTCCATGACACCCCAGTATTAATGGTTTAATATGATTATATTTATTATGATGATTTACAAGTCCTAATGAATAGGGTATTCTTTTTTTTAATCCCAGAAATATGACCTAAAAACTTCAATGAAACAGCAAAGTGGTACCAATCTAGTATCTAACACCAAGAGGGCGACATCAACAGGCTCTCCAGATGCTCTTCTTTATTGGGAACTCTGAGTGAGGCAGACACAGCTGTTCTTGTCTGTCTTTCCCACTCATGGTTGACTAGTCTACACTCAACCACCCCCAACCTCTATTTTTGCAATGTAGATAAATGTAGCAGTACCTGTACAATGGAAAGTTCTCCAGCTAAGGTTAGATGTCTCCTCAAATGAAAGGGGAGAAAAGCCTCATTCTTAAAAAGTTTCTGTAAAGGAAACTGCAGATGGCAAGAAATAAATACTTTGTACAAGGTCTGATATTTCACATTTTGTATAGAAGCAAAGAAAAAAACTGACTACCATACTAAAATGTCAGAAAAAATATCACACTATGATACCCCTTGGAAGTGAACTTTGAATGCATTAAAGAAATTTAGGGACTTAAGGATGCATGCGTAAATCTAAAAAGTAATAATCCACAAGTCTTCTCCAAGTGGATCAATGAAAAAAGTTGAGGGACAGCTGAGACTACTCCCATCTCCCATCCACCTAGAAAATAGTAAAACACAGCCTTTCTAACTGGTCATCATGACAAACACCATGCCCTGCCTGTCCCCATCATCATTTTACCCTGTTGCTCATCTCAAAGGTCCCTATCTTATTTTTGATATAAACATTTTGCTATCACTAAATTTCTTCCTCAGGACCATAGGGAGTGAAACTCTTTTAAAAAAAAATCAGAAAATACATGCCACCCCCACCTTTATTTTAGTTGGGAAAATCCCTCCTATATAGATTAGAGATACTAAGCTCTGACCCCTTCTCTCTCAGCCAGACAGACGGAAGCCCAGAGGATTATGAAGCTTCCCTGTGTAAGAAATCTGAGGTGCTGAGGCTACAAGAGGCACAGTACATGCCCTGATGTGCACCATAAAATTAATTTTTCAACTATTATCGAATGAAAATTAGATTTTGAAGTTCTTCACTGCTAAAATTCTCATACCAGTATATAAAAGATGTGTGGGGAAGCATCTTTAAGAGCGAACAAGTATCATAATGCAGACAGCACTAATAATATAATCACATTAACAACTTTTCAACAGTTCTAATTTTTTCACAGATAGAAAAATAAAAATCTAGCTATCATTCTTGCAATAGACATGCTATTTCAAATACACAATCGTCAAGTAAGTAGCTGTTCTAAAATGTGCACAAGGTTGCCACTTACTGCTTCTATGATGATCGAGTATGATGTTCTCACTGTATAAAGTCCAGCTTTTTAGCATCTTCCACCAAAGCAGCTTCATCTGTCAATAAGGAGCTGGTGAAACATTGACAATCATTCATAATGGAAAAATTCTGTTTAGTGTCATTTGTTTTCAAATTAGCAAAACTCATTCTCATGAAAAGAGGCCTGGCATTATCTGCACAGTAGTAAGGACTCGGATTACAGCAGCACTCTTTCTTTGTACCACCAGGGTCCTGAAATAAGCACGTCTATTAGATGGAAGTACGTGGACCTAGCTCTAATTCACCAGGAGAGTGATTTACATTCTTGCTACTTTCATGGACAAGTGCTCTCTAATTAATCTAAGTAGTATTCTCAGAACTTTCTGACCAAATATTTTCTCTTAGCAATGCCATGTTTAGTTGTCTGCTGTGGGACTGTCAGAGCCCCAGGAAGTGGGGAGAGTGCTTCATACACAGCGTCCACATCAGTTGGAAAGCCTCTGGGGGGTAGATGAGAGAAGCTGGCCCTATTCTCTCCTCATAGACGTGTATAGCCCAATAACCTCTGCTGAAAAATACAAGGCAGCCCCTGTCTTCCCTTTGCTGTCATGTAAGGAGAGTCAGGAGAGCACAGCTCCAGTTGTCTACAGCTCTAACACATGTAGTCACAGCCTGGCCATGGTATGAGGCCAGGGCAGACATCCAAGTCTGTGGCAGAGGTGGTACCACTGCATCATTCACAAATAACTGCCAATACCCATGTCTCCCGAGTAGGGGTCAGCAGGTTACATCTCACCAGAGCCCTCACCTGGGGAGGAGGCTTCGTAGATGTCATCTCCATCCTCCTCAAGAACAATCACACTACACAGGCCCAGAAGAATGACAATCTCCTGTATGCAAGGGGCTGCGGGGTGCAGATGTGAGGTTGGATTAGTCATCAGTTACAACATCATAAACATACACCAAAGCTATGTGCAAACCAAACCCACCTAAAATCCATTCATGAGTCCCCACTCCCTGCAACACAAAGTCCAGGTCCCTAGGGTGGATCCTGGGTCCCAAGTTTAGCCCTCCTTCTGCTGCTATAGTCTAGAGTCTTTCCAATGGTCCCACCATGTCTGGGTTTCAGCCAGTTCTCCCAGGTACTCTTCCCCTGGGCTTTGGTGCATCCGCCACTTTACCCTAGAAGCCCACTACACACTGGATCTTGGAACTCAGCTCCTGGGCCCCAGTCAAAGTAGTGGGGAGAACAAACACAAGCAATGAGCCATCCGGTGCCTCTGGAGCCCTTCCTTGCCCAAGTGCTTCCTCCTCACTTTCTTTTTTCTTCTTCTTTTGTATTTTTTTCTTTTTTTGAGACAGAGTCTTGCTCTGTTGCCAGGCTGGAGTGCAGTGGCGCTATTAAAACTCACTGCAACCTCCACCTCTGGAATTAAAGCGATTCTCTTGCCTCAGCCTTCCAAGTAGCTGTGATTACAGGCCTGCACCACTATGCTTAGCTAAGTTTTGTATTTTTAGTAGAGATGGCGTTTCACCATGTTGGCCAGAATGGTCTCGATCTCTTGACCTCATGATCCACCTGCCTCCTAACTTTCATAAGACCCAGATGGAAACTGTGTTCCACCTCCCCTTGCTGATGTATCCCAAGACCTGCAGGCAGAAGACATTCCTGTCTACCTGGAATCAACAAAACACGTGTCTTTCGTCTTTCCTTTCTGCCATGCAGGTGTTTGTTCTACTCTGTGTCTGTTCTTTATCTATTCTTTAAAAGATATTTTAAAACCTGTGAGGCCACTTACTATTAAACAACAACAGCAACAAAAACCAGAATAACCCTGGATAGTTATTTAATCAACTTCTCCCATCTTCTTTAAAAATATTCTGTCATTTTAATTGGAATTAGACCACATTTATATAATCTGTCTTCCTATTTACTAAAGGCTTCTAAATCTTCTAAATGTAGAGCCTGGTATGTATTTTATTAATGTTTTTATTTTCTCAAAAGATATTTGAGTTATTACTGTACATGAAGTGCTGCATGTGGCATTTTATCTATTGCTTTTTGTGTTATCAGTGGAATCTTGTTTCATTATATTTCACAATAATTCCTTGTTGGTCTGTAAGTAAAAGCAATGATCTTTATAAATCAATATCCAATTGTAACCAACCTCTTACTAGTTCTAAGTTGCTGTTGACTCTTCTGGGTTTCCATGGTGGAGAATTACATCATCTGAAAATGACAAGTTTTCCATTTTCTTTTCTATATATACATGTGTTCAGTTCTCCCCTGTCTGCATGGGCTAGTATTTCAAGAATAATGTTCAAAGAGAGGGGTGATAACAGGTTTCCTTTTCCTGAGGTTATTTTAATGCCAAAGCACTATATGTGTCTTTTTTTTTTTTTTTTTGAGATGGCTCTTGTTACCCAGGCTGGAGTGCAATGGCATGATCTCAGCTCACCGCAACCTCAGCCTCGTGCGTTCAAGCAATTCTCCTGCCTCAGCCTCCCAAGTAGCTGGGACTACAGGCATGCACCACCATGCGCAGCTAAGTTTTGTATTTTTAGTAGAGACGGAGTTTCACCATGTTGACCAGGATGGTCTCGATCTCTTGATTTCATGATCCACCCACCTCAGCCTCCCAAAGCTCTGGGATTATAGACATGAGCCACCTCAGTCAGCCTGTGTCCTTTTAATTAAACAACTGGCTTTAAATTCGGAATAGATTGGTAGATTCTCATTAAGGAAGGATCTCTGTTATCACTCGTTCTCATGGAATTTTCTTCTTCTTTGTTAATGATAAATGAATGCTCACTTCCACTTTTTTTTTAGTTTCTTCTCTGTCCTGTTTATTTGAATTGAGAGGAATTTTATGGAAGCAAATCCCAACTATTCACGTGGATACTTCTTAGCCTATAAGAAAAGAAATTGCACATTATATTATAGTTCAATGAAATCAAATAAGTGAGCTTAGAAAATTTACAGATTCACTAAGGTCAACACTACAAAAATGGAAAGAGTTTTCTTTTTTTTAATTGCATTTTAGGTTTTGGGGTACATGTGAAGAACATGCAAGATTGTTGCATAGATACACACATGGCAGTGTGATGTGCTGCCTTCCTCCCCATCACCTATATCTGGCATTTCTCCCCATGTTATCTCTCCCCAACTCTCCACCCACCACTGTCCCTCCCCTATTTCCCCTTGACAGACCCCAGTGTGTGATGTTCCCCTCCCTGTGTCCATGTGTTCTCATTGTTCAACACCCACCTATGAGTGAGAACATGCAGTGTTTGATTTTCTGTTCTTGTGTCCATTTGCTGAGAATGATGGTTTCCAGGTTCATCCATGTCCCTACAAAGGACACGAACTCATCGTTTTTGATGGCTGACAGAAACACTTTAATTTGAGAATTGAGATTCATGATTACTTTCCTCTGCATCTGGTAACTATTCAGTACTAAAAATATTCTTGTACCATAATGAAGAAAGCACAGAGTCCTTGCCCTTATAGCAAATAAATAACCAAATAATGAAATATTTTCTGAGTTAATAAGAAGAGTGGCACACACATTCAAATTGTGTTCTATTTTCAATGGTAAGCCAAATACAATTCAAAAACAAACAAACAAACAAACAAACAAACAAAAACAGGACTAGATTAATCTACCTTTCCTTCCCTATCTAACTTGGCATTCTATAATAAATTATAAAGAAGAGACAAATTTAATCTAAAGCCTATAGATGCATGTATGCCTGTATGTGTATATATGTGTATATGTATATTTATATATATATCTTCTTAGAAATTAAAAGTTGTTATTATATATATACATGCCATATTTATAATCTTAACCATTTGTAAGTGTACAATTCATTAGCATTAAATACAATTATAATGCTATGTACCTATCACCACTATCTATGCCCCTTATATTCCCCAACAGAAATTCTGTACTCACTAAACAACTCTCTCTTCTATCTCTAGTAAATACTATTCTGCTTTTATCTCTATGAGTTTGCCCATTCTAGGTATCCCATATAAATAGAATGATACACTTTATTTTCTTCAGCAAACAACTTTTAATATGTACAAATACGGCGTCTAGAAATGAATATTTTCTATTATTTGATATACTTAGAACATTATACCTGTTAAAAATAGTTTTGCCTGCCCAATTGCAGCTACAAAGTATTTAAATAATATACATTATACAAATGATTTCTTCTTGAAGATTCAAGCTCAAAAAATCAAGGTAAAATAATTCAAAAGAAAGTTATAAATTATTGCTTGATGAATCTTTGGAAATCATTCCCACATAGGGGAAGTCACTAGATAGGAATAAAATCAAGAGATCACATGAATTGTCCTCTGAAATTTGCTGTAAGTTGATTCTCTAAGAGTTAAATTCCATGTTGGCTATCAGTCCACACAAAGCTTAAAACAGCCTTAAAGGATACAGAAAACCAACAATAAAATGATGACCAAGAATAAAAGAAAATTCCGTAGCAAATGCAAATATTCTTTTGACGAAAGTAAGAATTTTTTTGGGTCAAATGCATTAGCTTTAGCCAATGGTCCCATGACAATTTAGATGAGAAATGTGAGGCCATCCATAGCCTAAAATCCTCAAATGCTCCTTCTCTCTCCTCAAATATATTTTAATAAAATGAGGAAGTGATCTAACAGGCTCTGTATTTAAACTGCTTAAAAACATCAACTGGATACATTTAATTCAATCTTCTATCTTTGCAAAGGAAAAATATTAAGGCCTCTGGTGTTAATTACTTATAGTAGAACTAAAGGCATGCAATTTGCCACAACATGAAGGTAGCCAGAGGCCTTTTTCCCCATGCAGATAACAGAGAAAGAGAAAAACAAATACCACATTGGGAGCTAAACATTGTGTCCTCACAGAATTAGTGATGCAAATTAAAAGACAATAGATACTCCAAAAGGTGGGGAGAGGAAGGAGACAAGGGTTGAAAAACTACCTATTGGGTATGACCCAGTCGAAGCCCAAGCCTCAGCATCATGCACATACCCTCGTAACAAACAAGCACATGTTTTCCCCAAATCTAAAAGTAATAAAAATCTGCATGCCAAGAATATCCCTAACTTTATGGCATCAGTGATGGGTATTCTGTCAATTTTTGATGAACAATTACAACGAATCCTTTACAAATACAAAAAAAAAAAAGAAGAGAAAACTTCCCGATGAATTATGTTAGGCTAGAATTACTATAATATAAAAACCACAGAAGAAAAGAAAAACTGCAGAACACTGCCCCTATTGAATTTAGTTAAATAAGTCCTCAACATAATACTAGCAAAATGAATCCAACAACATTAAAAAATGATTAAGGACCATTCCACTAAGACAAATCGTGGCACAGATATGTAGTTTATGTAGCAACTAAGAAAAATTTGATGTATCCATTCATATCCATTATTATTATTATTATTTTTTGAGATAGTCTTGCTTTGTCGCCAGGCACCATGCTGGAGTACAATTGCACAATCTCAGCTCACTGCAATCTCTGCCTCCCGGGTTCAAGCAATTCTCCTGCCTCAGCCTCCCTAGTAACTGGGACTACAGTTGCACACCACCATGCTCAGCTAATTTTTGTATTTTTTAGTAGAGACAGCGTTTCACCATGTTGGCCAGGATGGTCTCGATCTCTTGACCTCGTGATCCGCCCACCTTAGCCTCCCATAGTTCCGGGATTACAGGCATGAGCCACTGTGCCTGGCCTCATATCCATTCTTCTAAATGATTTCTCAAGTCCCTGGGTGTGTGGGCCCTGTGATCATTACACTTAACATAGATATATTTATTATCTTGATTGCAGTTCCATATCACAAGTCTTTGTCCACACCTATCATATGGAATATAATAAACATTGAGTTTTCTGTACATCAGTTATATCTCAATAATGTGGCTATACCAATGTAATATGCCATATTATAAAAGAAAGCTCAAGGTGTGGTTATCTGATTGACACAGGAAAAAAAAATTCACTATACCTAGTATATAACCAAAACTTTAACCAAACCGAGAATTGAAGAGAACTTCCACAACCTGTTAAAAAGAATCTATAGAAAACCTACAGAAAACATCTTACTTAGTGGAAAGAATGTTTTCACCATAAGACTGGGAGCACAACACACAAATATTAACTTTTGTCACTTCTATTCAACACTGTCCTTGATGACTTTGTTAAAAACAATCACAGGGAGGGAATGTCACACATCAGGGCCTGTCAGGGTGTGGGGGACTAGGGGAGGGATAGTATTAGATAAAATACCTAATGTAGATGACGGTTTGATGGATGCAGCAAACCACCATGGCAAATGCATACCTATGTAACAAACCTGCATGTTCTGCACATGTATCCCAGAACTTAACATATAATAATAATAATAAAATCATTCAAAAAGAAATGAAGAAAAGGACTCCAGTTTCCAAAGGAAAGTGTAAAATTGTCTTTTCATATCCAAACCATAATTTCATATATAAGAAGTCCTAGACAGGCACAGTGACTCTTGCCTGTGATCCCTGAACTTTGGGAGGCTGAAGTGGGGAGATCACTTGAGCCCAAAGACCAGCCTGGGCAATGTAGCCAGATCATATATCTACAGAAAATAAACAAAAATTAGTCAAACAGCGTAGCAATACACCTATAGAACAAGCTTCTCTGGAGGCTGAGGTCGGAGGGGCTGCTTGAGCCAGGGAGTTGAAGGCTGCACTCCATGGTTCATGGAATGAACCATGTTCACACTACTGCACTCCACCCTGGGCAACAGAGTGAGATACTGTCTCAAAAATATAATAATTACCCTGAGGAATTTACTAAAAACTCACTGAAAGTAGTAAGTTTAGCAATGTTGTAGATTATTGAGATCAAGACAAAAATATCAATTTCCTTTCTGTGCACTACCAACATTCTCAAAATATTATTAAAGAAGCAATACTATTCAAAATATACCTCCCCCCAAAAAAAACACATAGGGTAGGACTTTTTTTTAAAATAACTTTAAGCTGAAAATGACTTTAAACTTTAAACTGAAAAATACAAATACAATTTTAAAAATAAGATAATTTTAATAGAAATTTTACCACTGCCAAAATATATACAAATTGTAAATAAGTATGTATAAATGTATTCAATATTATTCCATTAGGGAAATTCTAATCAAAACCTCAGAGAGATACCACTTCACACCTTGAAGTATGAATCTAATCCAACAAGAACAGCAAAAAGTGTTGTCATGAAAGAGAAAAATAGGAAACCCTCACACTGCTGGTGGGAGTGTAAAATAGTGCAGCCAGTTAAAACACAATGAGGCAGTTTCTCAAAGTGTTTAAGAAGGAGCTACTGTTTTGACATAGCAATTCCATTCCCAGTTATGTACCTATGAAAGCCTACGTGCAGACCAAGGTTTACTGTAGCACTATTCATGATGAAAACTACCTGAATCCATCTCAACGAATGAAAGGGGAAAAAAATGGGTGGTATATCTTTATTATACTATTTGTCAATCAAAATCAGTTAAGAAATACACATTGCAAAAGGAATGGAACTCAAACACATTGAGCTAACAGAAAGAATCCAGCAGCAAATGACCACATTCTGTGATTCCACTGGCAAGGCATGTCCAGAAAAGGCAGACCTCTGGAGACAGAGGGGAAATAAATAGTTGTCTAGAGCTAGAAGTAAATAGGGACTGGCCACAAACAGCATCACCTTTTTAGGAATGAATGGAAATGCACTTCAATTATACTGAATAATTCCATAACTGCACATACACTACATGTATGGAATGCACACTTACATGTGATTGTTGGGGATTATCAAGCTGGGTCCCAAGGCTAGCAGTTTAAGGAAGGTTTCCAAATTCAGAAAGGTATATCCTGGGTGTCCAGGGAGCAGAAGCCACCGCCCCCAGTGCCTCATACTGTAGCAGCCCCAGATTCCATAGTGCCTCTACCACCTGCAGGCTCCAGCCTCCAATGACCAACACATTCTGATGGCCCACATTAGGCCCAGGACCTCTGTAGGTAGGATAAGCAACCATGGGCTGATGCTGAAAACCCATCCATTCACCGCAGTGATAAATATGAATATCTATGCCTCTCTTGAAGATACTGCAGTTAAACAGACAGACAAATGTATTTCATAGAATATGATTACTATGATTACTTTTTCCTTTGTACAAAAGCATTTCAATCTTTCTTAGTTCATAGCCAAGATGAACAAGAGGAGGAACAATCACTGCAAATGAAAATTAGTCACCAGGCATTAGAGTTTTCTGGGGTAAACATCTGTCATCACCATCATCACCACCACCATCCTCACCAGCATCATTGTTGTTTTTTATGGTTAGTGCATAATTTTGCTTTATTCCTTGGACATTCAGACTGGATCTTGTTTATTACATCAGCTTCCTCACCTAACATATTGTTTGTTACATGTCTGATACCTAATGAATATCAGATTTTGTAAATGTTTATTAAAAATCAACGAATGGTAAAATATAATAAAAACCAATGATAAATTTTTAAAAGAGAAAATCAATTAATGGACTAAGTGCAGTGGCTCAGACTTGTCATCCCAGAATTTGGGAGGTCGAGGCAGGCAGATTGAGTCCAGGGGTTTGAGATCAGCCTGAGCAATATGACAAAACCCCATCTCTACCAAAAACAAAAACAAAAGCAAAAAATGTTAGCCGGACGTGGTGGCACACACTTGTTATCTCTACTACTTGGGAGGCAGAAGTGGGAGAATTGATTGAGCTCAGGAAGGTGAGGCTGTGGTGAGTGGTGACTACACCCCTGAAGTCCAGCTTGGGTGACAGAGCAAGACCCTGTTTCAAAGAAAAAAAAAATGAATGAATGAGGTTTCACATAAATTATGTTACTTGTTTTTTGCTGAGTATAATTACACCAGATGAGCAAGAGTAGGTATCATCACTACCCAGTTCTGGATAAGAAAACTGAAGCACAGATAGGTGCATTGTCTTGACACAGGCCCTGTTTTGTGTTGTGACCTAGTAGAGACAGCTCTGGCCAAAATTCCCCCATGAGCAGAATCTGGTCAGGATCAGCCCTGTCCCTTCCTCTCTCCCTTCAGCACTGGCCTGGTTGCCTCCTCTTGGGACTGAAATTAGCCCTTCATGCGTGTAGCTTTTGTGTTCTATCAGACTAACCTCACTCCCATGGATAATAGCTCCTTGTCAGTACTAGAGGCTAAGGAGTAAATTCTTCATTAATACATCGAGTAGACACGCAAGAACAATTGGACTAAATTGACTGTATTTTCCAAGTCTTCCTTTGGCTTCTAATTCTATCTACAAAATGGACTAATTCGAATGAGAATAAGCTTCTACACTGAGAATTCAAGCTCTTGATTAGAAATGGAGAAAGGGCCCTTGTGCAGTCCAATGGAGAGGAGTTTTCTGGGCCTGCAGTAGGCCAAGGACCCTACCTTCTCAGAAAGAGGCTCTGGTGAGAAAGAAACCAGACACTACTCTTTCAGAAGTTTACAGTTTGGTGGGATAGATATAATTTTATGTTTGAAAGGATACCTGGATATGCACAGGGATGTGTAGCGTGGGGAGGCAGCTAGGAAACTGGAAATGAAAACAATCTCTGATCTTAGCTTGTCCATTGCTCTGATGAACATGGACTCATAATGGCTGGAGGGTGGTGCCACGTTCCCACAGAATGTTCAGGGTAAGTGCCAGGGAAGCTCTGGGGAACCAATTCTGCCATAGGGGCCCCTGGCCTGTCCCCTCTGCCCAGTCTTAGCTCTCATAGAGCTCCATGGGCTGATGTAGTTGCTGTCTTATCAGATGCACCCTGATAAGACATCTGGAACAGAGGACCACTTCTGCTTCACTCCCTAAGTGAACAACAGGCTTCAGTGGGCAGGCAGGAGAGAATTGTGAATCACTGTCAACTGAGCCTCCTAGGGTGGGGAGGACTGTGCTAAGAGTGTGACAAGCGTGGCCCTAGTCAGGGTGCAGGTGGGGGGTTGGTGGGCAGCTGAGGGCCATCCTGCAGCCTATCTTTGGCATTAAATAGAAAATTGAGTGTTCCATCCCTGGGATGGAGGCAGTGGTGAGCAGGTAGGTTAGGTGCCCTAGTCAGAGGCCTTTATTTTTCCTCCCTGAACTGGCCTATCTACAGAAGGTGAGGAGTGGATCTGAGAGCACTTGGGACTGAGAAGTCAGTGGTCAATGATTTCCCTGGGGTTTGAGCTGCCTTTCCACCTCCATACACTGCCCTGGGCACCCCAACACCTTGCCCTAGACCATCAGGGCTGAAAGTGACTTCAGTGACCACCCACAGTGACCCTTTACATTGAAAGGGAGCCTAAGGTCTGTCCTGCTTAGGGACTGAAGGTGAGTCCAAGGTCATGGCCAGCTCCCACCATGGCTTTCTCCTCTGTTCTCCCTTTCTCTATCCTAGCCCCTAAGATTTGCAAATTATGCTCCTTGAGACCCAGGTTCCAGAAAATGCTTCTGGGGCAGACTTCACACCCTCTCCCAAATTTAAGTAGAGTATCTGAGCCTTGATCTGTTGTATAAGAGGCATCTATCTGTAGTTCAATTTGGGAAAATGGGTTTTGCTTCTAAACATGACCTTTAATTGTAGCAGAATCAAGGAACCAGAGAGACCAACTTCAGATGCAAAAGAATCTTTATTAATGTGATCACGGGCTCTGAGAGCCTCTTTTCAGAAGCAGAGCCCAGAACAAAGGAAGTGGTTTTCTTACATACACTTCAAGGAGGGAATCTCTACATAAGTAGAACAAAGACCAGGTAATCAACCTATGACATGTTTTATGACTGATTCTATATCTGGACAAACTGTATTCTCAGACCCTGCTTATCAGTCCATGTCCTTGCAGATGATCAGTGGAAGGGCTGAACTTGCAGGGCTCACAAAAAACGTGCAGGCCATAAGATAAGATTGTTGGTTTGTAGGAGTAGGCAGTAACGTAGCTGGGAGAGGGGGCTGACTCAGGAATGCAGGCTAAAAGTTTGCTGTTTTACTTAAAGTGAGAGAATTAATTTTTTATTGAAGCAATCGACTTGATAACCAGCAATTATTATTGTTTTCTACCTTTTTCTACCTTCTTCATTCCCCCCTTTATTGCTTTATTATATATTCTACTTTAATAAAAAAGCATTACTTTATATGGCTGGCTAAAAGCTATTAGTTTTGGTTTATGTTCAGTGGGAATGTCAGAGCGAAATGAACTATTTTGGTTTAACATTCAATACTCATTTTAGATACTTTGGTTGGCTTGCCCAGACACAGCTTGTTTCTAGTTTTTATAGCTGGATGTTCGATTTTACACTATAGGCCTCAAAGGGCTCTGAAAAATCCCTTCCTATATTCTACAAAAAGAGTGATTGCAACCTGCTGAATAAATACAAAGATTCAACTTAGTGAGCTGAATCCACACATGACAAAGCATTTTCACAGCTCGTTTCTAGTCTGTATCATGAGATATTCAGTTTTTCGCCATAGCTCTCAATAAACTTCAGTATGTCCCTTCCTACATTCTACAGAAAAAGTGTTTCCAACTTGCTGAATAAAAACAAAGATACAAATCTGTGAGATGAAGCTACATATCACAAAGCAGTTTCACATATAGCTTGCTTCTAGGTTTTATCATGGAATATTTGGTTTTTCATCATAGGCCTCAATGGACTCTGAAATGTTCCTTCCTAGATTTTACAAAAAGAATGTTTTCAAACTACCTAACAAAATCAAAGATTCAAGTTTGAGAGGTGAATCTACACACTGAGAAGCACTTTCATAGATAGCTTTCTTCTTGTTTTTATCATGGGTTATTTCATTTTCACCATAAGACTAAATGAGTTTTCAAATGTCTTTTCCTAGATTCTACAAAAAGAGTTTTATCAACCTGCCGAATTAAAACATAGGATTAACTCTGAAAGCTCAACCCACCCATCAACAACCATTTTTAAAAATAGCTTATTTCTAGTTTTCATTGTAGGAGATTTTTTCACCATAGGCCTCAATGGGCTCTGAAATATCCCATCCTATTCTATAAAAAGATTGTTCCCAGTATGCTGAATCAAAACAAAGGGTAAACTCTGTGAGCTGAGTCAACATATTGTGAAGCATTTCCACATATAGCTTGCTTCTAGTTTTTATTGCAAAACATTTGGTTTCATACCATAGGCCCCAATAGACTCCAATAAGTCCCTTAGTAGATTCTACAAAAGAACTGTTTCCAACCTGCTGAATAAAAAAAAAAAAAAAAAAAAAAAAAAGGTTCAACTTTGGTAGCTGAATCTACACAACAGAAAGCATTTTCACATATAGCTCCTTTCTAATTTTTATCACAGGATATTTGGTTTTTCACCTATATTCCTCAATGAGCTTTCAAATGTCTTTTTCTAGATACTACAAGAAGAGTGCTTCCAACCTGCTGAATAAAAACAAGTGTTCACCTCTGTGAACTTAATCCACACATTGCAAAGCATTTCCCAGATGGCTTGTTTCTAGTTTTTATCATGGGATATTCTGTTTTTCACCATAGGCCTCCATAGGATCTGAAATGTCCCTTTTAGATTCTCCAAAAAGAGCATTTCAAAACAAATGTTTAACACTCCAAGCTGAACCTGCACATTGAAAAGTATTTTTCACAGATAGCTTCTTTTAAGTTTTCATTGTGGGGTATTCAGTTTTTTATCGTAGGTCTGAAATGTTGTTGCTAGATTCTACAAAAAGAGTGTTTCCAGCCAGCTGAATAAAAACAAAGGATCAAATCTATGAGCTTAATGCACACAACACAAAGTATTTTCACAGCTTCTCTCTTGTTTCTAACCCAGAATATTTTGTTTTTTGCCATAGGCCTCTATATTCCTTCTTATATTCCACAAGAAGAGTGTTTGCAACCTGCAGAATCAAAACAAAGGTTCAACTCTATGAGATGAATCCCCACATGGCAAGGCATTTTCACAGTATTTTTTTTTAGTTTTTATTGTGGGATATTTGGTTTTTCACCATAGGACTCAATGAGCTCTGAAATGTTGCTTCCTAGATTTTACAAAGAGAGTATTTCCAACCTTCTGAATCAAAAAAATGTTCAATTCTGTGAGCTGAATCCACACATTGCAAAACATTTTAACAGATACATTTTTTTCTAGTTTTCATCACAAAATGTTTGATTTTTCACTGTAAACGTCAATAAGCTTTAAAATTTATTATTTTAAATTCTACAAAAAGAGTGTTTTCAACCTGCTGAATCAAAAGTTCAAAATCATATGCTGAATCTACATATTATGAAGCATTTTTATAGAATGCTTGTGCCTTCATAGATTCTACAAAGACAGGATTTTCAATCTGCTGAACCAAAATAAAGCTTCAAAAATTTGGGCTGAATCCACACATCACAAAGCATTTTCACAGATAGATTGTTTCCTGTTTATATCACAGGATATTGGGTTTTTCACCACAGGTCTCAGTGGGCTTTTAAATATCCCTTCTTAGATTCTAAAAAAAAAAAACAGTGTTCCAACTTGCTGAATCAAAAAAATTGTTGAACTCGGTGTACTGCATGCATACTTGGCAAAGCATTTTTACAGATAGCTTGATTCTAGTTTTCATCATGGGATTCATAGGCCTCAATGGGCTCCAAAATGTCCCTCCCTAGATTCTACAGAAAAACTGTTTCCAAACTGCTGAATAAAAAAAAGATTCAAATATGTGAGCTGAATTTACACATTGCAAAGAATATTCACAGATAGCTTGTTTGTAGTTTTTATCAAGGGATATTCAGTTTTTTACCATAGGACTTAATGGACTCCAAAATGTCCCTTTCATGATTCCACATAGTGTTTCCAACATGATGAATGAAAACAAAAGTTAAATCCTGTAAGATTAATTCACACATCTCAAAGCATTTTCATAGTTTGTTTCTAATTTTTATTATTCAATATTAGATTTTCATGATAGTCTTCAAAGGGCTTCCAAATGTTTTCCTAGATTCTACTAAAAAAAAAGTGTTTCCAAATTGCTGAATCAAAACAAAAGTTCAACTCTGTGAGCTGAATCCACACATCAAAAAGCATTTTCGCAGATAGCTCTTTTCTACTTCTAATTCTGGGATATTTGTTTTTTGTTTGTTGTTTGTTTGTTTTTTAAATAGGTCTCAATGAGCTTCAAAATAGTCCTTCATAGATTTTACAAAAAATGTGTTTCCAACCCGCTGAATCACAACAAAGTTTCAATTCTGTGAGCTAAATTCACACGTTGCAAAGCATTTTCATAGATAGCTTGTTTCTAGTATTTATCAGGGGATATTATGTTTTCCACCACAGGCCTCAATGGGATCCAAAATGTACCTTTCTATATTATACAAAAAGACTGTGTATAACCTGCTGAATGAATACACAGGTTTAACTCTGTGTGTTGAATCCACCCATTGTGGGCCAACTTCACAGATGTCTTGTTTTTAGTTTTTCCCCATGATATTAATTTTTTCATCATAGAGCTCAATGGGATCCAAAATGTCCCTTTTTAGATTCTAAAAAATGACGGTTTCCAACCTGCTTAATTGATACAAAGGTTTAATTCTGTGTGCTGAATCTACATATCGCAAAGCATTTTTGCAGATAGCTTGTTTCTAATTTTTTCACACAATAATTATTTTTTATTACCATGGCATTTATAGGGCTCTGAATTTTCTATTTTTAGATTTTTCAAAACTAATAGTTACAATCTAATGATTCAAAACAAAAGGTTAATTCTGTGATTTTTCACACCTATCAGAAAGTATTTTCACAGATAGCTTGTTTCCATTTTTTATGATGGGATATTCAGTTTTTCATCATAGGCCTCAATGGGCTCAGAAGTTTCCCTTACTAGATTTTACAAAAAGAGTCTTTTCAACCAGACAAATCAAAACAAAAATTTAACTCTGTGAGCTAAATCCACAGATCACCAAGCATTTTCACCAATAGCTTGTTTAATCTCAAAACATTTGTTCTTTCAGCACTAGTATCAGAGGATCCTAAATATCTCTTCCTAGATTCTATCAGAAGTGGTTTGCCACCTGCCGAAACAAAACAAAGGTTCAACTATGTGAGAGTAATCCAGACATCTCAAACCATTTCGCAGATCCTTTTATCTAGTTTTTACTGTGGGAGATTCAGTTTTTCATCAAACGAATCAATGGACTAAAAAATGTCCTCTTCTAGATTCCTACAAAAACAAGGTGTTCAACCTGCTGAAAATAAACAAAGGTTCAACTCTGTGAGAAAAATCCAGACATCTCAAAGCATTTTCACAGATCCTTGTTTCTAGTTTTATTGTGGGAGAATCAGTTATTCTTCATACAATTCAATGGGCTCCAAAATGTCCTGTACTAGATTTCTACAAAGACAGGGTTTCAAACCTGCTGAATCAAACCAAAGGTTCAAAACTTTGGGCTGAATCCACACATAGTAAAGCACTTTCACACATACCTTGTTTGTAGTTTTATCACCAGATACTCAGTTTTTACCATAGGCCTCCATGGGATCAGAAAAGGTTCTTTCTAGCTTTAACAAAATACTATTTCCACCTGATAAATGAACAAAAAGGTCAACTCTGTGAGCTGAATCCACATATCATAAAGCATTTTCACAGATAGTTATTTTCCAGTTTTTATCATGAGATATTCGGTTTTTTACCACAGGCCTCAATGGGATTTGAAATGTCATGTTTCAGATTCGACAAAAAAAGTGTTTCCAACATGCTAAAGAAAAAAAAAAGGTTAAATCTGAGCTGAATTCACACATTGCATAGGATTTACACAAAGAGTTTGCTTTTGGTTTTTATGAGAGGGCATTTGTTTTTTTACTGCAGGCCTCAATGGATTGCAAAATGCTTTTTCTTAGAACCTATAAAAAGGGTGCTTCCATCTTGAAAAATAGAAAAAACGTGCAACTCTGTCAGCTGAATCCACACATTGCAAAGCAGTATCACAGATACCTTGTTTTTAAATTTTATCACAGGATGTTTGGGTTTTACCCATAGCCTTCAAACGGTTCTGAATGTCCCATCCTAGAGTCTACAAAAAAAGTGTTTTCAACCTTCTAAATTAAAGCAAATGTTTAAATCTATGAGTTGAATCCACAAACCACAAAGCATTTTCACTGATAGCTTGTTTCTAATTTTTATTGAGGGATATTAAGTTTTCCACATTAGGCCTCAAATGGCCTGAAATGTCTCCTCCTTTATTCTTCAAAAGTGATGCCAACCAGCTGAATAAAAACAGAGGTTAATGCTATTTGCCAAATTCACACATAGCAAAGCAGTTTCACAGAGAGCTAGTTTTTAGTTTTTTTTTTTTTTTTAATGTATATACTTTATTTTTATTTTATGTTTGGGAGTACATGTGAAGAACATGCAAGATTGTTACATAGGTACACACATGGCAGGGTGATTTGTTGCCTTCCTCCCCATCACCTATATCTGGTATATTGAGTGACATTCGTTTTTTGAATTTAGGTCTCAAATGACTTCAAACTGTGTGTTTTTAGATACTGCAAAAACAGTGTTCCCAACTTGCTGGTTAAAAACACAGGTTAACTCTGTGAGATAATCCATGCATCACAAAGCATTTTGCCAGATGATTTGTTTCTAATTTTATTGCAGGATCTTTTATTTTTAAGTCTTTAGTCCATCTGGACCTCAGTGGGCATTGTAATATCCATCCTAGACTCTACAAAAGAAGTGTTTCCAACCTGCTGAATCAAAAGGTTCTACTAGGAGAGCTGAATTTACACAATGGAAAGGATTTCTACAGATAGCTTGTTTCTAGTTTTCATTATGGGATTCACAGGCCTCAACAAGCTCAACAATGTCCCTCCCTAGATTTTATAAAAAGAGTTTCCAGACTGCTGTATTTAAAAAAAGTTTACAATCTGCGATCTGAATCCACACATTGCAAAACATACTCACAGATAGCTTGTTTCTAGTTTTTATCAAGGGATATTCAGTTTTTTACCATAGGCCTTCATGGACTCCAAAATGTCCCTTTCATGGTTCCACATAGTGTTTCCAACATACTGAATGAAAATATAGGTTAAATTCTGAATTATAAATTCACACATCGCAAAGCATTTTCATAGATAGCTTCTTTCTAATTTGCATTATTCAACATTAGATTTTTCATGGTAGGCTTCAATTTGCTTTAAAATGTTTTTCTAGTTTCTAAAAAAAAAGGATTTCCAACTTGGTGAATCAAAACAAAAGTTGAACTCTGAGAGCTGATTCCACACATCAAAATGCATTTTCACAAATAGCTTTTTTCTAATTTTAATTCTGCAAAATTTTTTTTCTTTTTTTTAACTGTACATCTCAACCAGCTTTGAAATATCCCTTCCGAGATTTTAGGAAAAAAAGCGTTTCCAACCTGCTGAATCACAACAAAGTTTCAACTCTGTGAGTTAAATTTACACGCTGCAAAGCATTTTTATAAATAGCTTGTTTCTAATTTTTATCAAGGGATATTCTGTTTTTCACTGTAGGCCTCAATGGGATGCAAAATGTTCCTGTCTATATTAGACCAAAAGACTGTTTCTAACCTGCTGAATAAAATCACAGGCTTATCTCTGCGTGTTGAATCCACCCATTGTGGACCACTTTTACAGATGTCTTGTTTCTAGTTTTGTTCCATGATATTTGTTTTTTAACCATAGAGCACAATGGGATCCAAAATTCACTGTTTAGATTCTACAAAATGACTCTTTCAAACAGGGTTAATTGATACAAAGGTTTAATTCCATGTGCTGAATCTTCATGTCACAATGCATTTTTACAAATAGCTTGTTTCTAGTTTTTTCGCACAAAATTTGCATTTTTTTCAAGTGGCCTTTAAAGGGCACTGAATTGTCTCTTTTCAGATTTTTCAAAACTAATGCATGCAATCTAACGATTCAAAAGAAAAGGTTAACCCTGTGATTTAAATCCACCTATCAGATAGTATTTTCACATATAGATTGTTTTCCTTTCTTTATGGTGGGATATTAAGTTTTTCCTCATAGTCCTCAATGGGCTCAGAAATTTCCCTTAGTAGATTTTACAAAAGAGTCTGTTGAAACTGATGAATCACTTTAGTGACTGTTTCTTTTGCTGTGCAGAAGCTGTGGAGTTTGATTAAGTCCCATTTGTCTATGTCAGCTTTTGTTGCCAATGCTTTTGGTGTTTTGGTCATGAAGTTCTTGCCTACACCTATGTCCTGAATGGTTTTGCCTCGATTTTCTTCCAGGGTTTTTATGGTGTCAGGGCTTATGTTTAAGCCTTTAATCCATCTGGAGTTAATTTTAGTGTTAGGTCTTATGTTTAAGTCTTTAGTCCATCTGGAGTTAACTTTAGTGTAAGGTGTCAGGAAGGGGTCCAGATTCTGCTCTCAGCACATGGCTAGCCAGTTTTCCCAACACCATTTGTTAAACAGGGATTCCTTCCCCCATTGCTGGTTTTTGTCATTTTTGTCAAAGATCAGATGGTTGTAGATGTGTTGTGTTGCCTCGGAGGCCTCTGTTCTGTTTCATTGCTCTATATCTCTGTTTTGGTACCAGTGCCACTCTGTTTTGATTACTGTAGCTTTTTAGTATAGTTTGAAGTCCGGTAGTGTGATGCCTCCAGCTTTGTTCTTTTTGTTTAGAATTGACTTGGCTATGTGGGCTCACTTTTGGTTTCATATGAAGTTTAAGGTGGTTTTTTCCAGTTCAGCGAAGAAGGTCATTGTTAGCTTGATAGGGATAGCTTTGAATCTGTAAATTACTTTGGGCAGTATGGCCATTTTCACAATATTGATTCTTCTTAGCCATGAACATGGAATGTTTCTCCATCTGTTTGTGTCCTCTCTTATTTCATTGAGCAGTGGTTTGTAGTTCTCCTTGAAGAGGTCATTTACGTTCCTTGTTAGTTGTATTCCTAGGTATTTTATTCTCTTTGTAGCAATTGTGAATGACAGTTGGTTCTTGATTTGGCTCTCTTTAAGTCTGTTATTGGTGTATAGGAATGCTTGTGATTTTTGCACATTGATTTTGTATCCTGAGACTTTGCTGAAGTTGCTTATGATTTTCAGCAGATTTTGGGCTGAGTCCATGGGGTCTTCTGGATAGACAATCATATCATCTGCAAATAGAGATAATTTGACTTCCTCCTTTCCTATTTGAATACTCTTTATTTCTTTTTCTAGCCTCATTGCTCTGGCTAGAACTTCCAGTACTATATTGAATAGGAGTATTGAGAGAGGACATCCTTGTCTAGTGCCAGATTTCAAAGGGAATGCTTCTAGTTTTGCCCATTCAGTATTATATTGGCTGTTTGTTGGTCATAAATAGCTTTTATCATTTTGAGATATGTTCCGTCAGTACCTAGTTTATTGAGGGTTTTTAACATAAAGGATTGTTGAAATTTGTCAAAGGCCTTCTCTGCATCAATTGAGATTATCATGTGGTTTTTGTCTTTGGTTCTCTTTATATGGTGTCAGTCAGCAACCAACAGAATGGGAAAAAATCTTTGCAGTCTACCCATTTGACAAAAGGCTGATATCCCGAATCTACACTTAACTGAAACAGATTTACAAGAAAAAAAAAAAAACAAGCCCATTCAAAAGTGGGTGAAGGATATGAACAGACACTTTACAAAAGAAGACATAAATGAAACCAACAAACATATGAAAAAATGCTCATCATTACTGGTCATTAGAGAAATGCAAATCAAAACTACATTGAGATACCACCTCATGCCAGTTAGAAGGGCGATCATAAAAAATCTGGAGACAACAGATGCTGGAGAGGATGTGGAGAATTGGGAACACTTTTATACTGTTCATGGGAGTGTAAATTAGTTCAACCATTGTGGAAGACAATGTGGCAATTCTTCAAGGACCTAGAAATAGAAATTCCATTTGACCCAGAAATCTCATTACTGAGTATGTATCCAAAGGATTATAAATCATTCTACTGTAAGGACACATGCACACGAATGTTCATTGCAGCACAGTTCACAATAGCAAAGACCTGGAACCAATCCAAATGCCCATTGATCTTAGACTGGACAGGGAAAATGTGGCACATATACACCATGGAATATTATGCAGCCATAAAAAACAATGAGTTTGCATCCTTTGTAGGGACATGGGTGAAACTGGAAATCATCACTCTCAGCAAACTGACACAAGAACAGAAAATCAAACACTGCACATTCTCACTCATAGGCGGATGTTGAACAATGCTAACACATGGACACAGGGAGGGGAACATCTCACACTGGGGTCTGTCAGGGGGAAAAGGGGAGAGACAGTGGGAGGTGGGGTGGGTAATTTGGGAAGGATAGCATGGGGAGAAATAACAGATATAGAAGATGGGGAGGAAGGCAGCAAATCATACTGCCTTGTGTGATCTTGCATCTTCTTCACATGTACCCCCAAACCTAAATTTCAATAAGAAAAAGAAAAGAAAAAAGAAACTGATGAATCAAAACAAAAGTTTAACTCTGTTAGCTGAATACACAGATCACCAAGTATTTTCACCGATAGTTGTTTTATCTTAAAACTTTTCTTTTCTCACCACTGGTCACAGAGGGATCCTAAATATCTCTTCCTAGATTCTATCAGAAGTGGGTTTTCAACTTGCTGAACCAAAACAAAGGTTGAACACTGTGAGCGTAATCCAGATATCTCAAAGCATTTTGACACATCCTTTTTTCTAGTTTCTGTCTTGGGAGATTCAGTTTTTCATCATACTATTCAAATGGCTCCAAAATGTCCTGTTCTAGATTTCCACAAAAACAGGGTTTCCAACACTCTGAATCAAAACAAAGGTTCAAAAGTTTGGGCTGAATCCAGACATAGCAAAGCATTTTCACCTATAGCTTATCTGTAGTTTTCTCACAGATACTCAGCTTTTATCATAGGCCTCTATGGTATCAGAAAAGTCCCTTTAGAACTTTCAAAAAAAGCCAGTTTCCACCTGCTGATTGAACACAAAGGTCAAATCTGTGAGCTGAATCCACATATCATAAAGCATTTTCACAGATAACATTTTTCCAATTTTTATCGTGAGATATTCAGTTTTCTTCCACAGGCCTCAATGGGATGTAAAATGTCATTTTTCTGATTCTACAAAAAAAGAGTTTTCAACCTGCCAAAACAAAAAAAAAAAAAGGATGAAGTCTGAGCTCAATTCACACATTGCATGGGATTTACCCAAATATCCTGCTTTTGGGTTTTATCAAAGAGCATTTGTGTTTTTACTGCAGGTTTCCAAGGATTCCAAAATGCTTTTTCCTAGATTCTGCAAAATGAGTTTTTCCAACTTCAAAACTAGAAAAAAACCTTGAACTCTATCTCCTGAATCCACACATTGCAAAGCATTATCACAGATACATTGTTGTTAAATTTTATCATGGGATGTTTGGGTTTTACCCGCCGCACTCAAATGGTTCCAATTGTCTCTTCCTAGATTGTACAAATTAAGTGTTTTCAACTTTCTTAATTACAGCAAATGTTTATCTCTAGGAGCTTAATCCACAAATTACAAAACATTTTGAATGATAGCTTGTTTCTGATTTTCATTGTGGGGTGTTCTTTTTTTCACATCAGGTCTCAGAAGGCCTGAAATGCCTCTTCCTGGATTCTACAAAAGTGTTTCCAATCTCATGAATAAAAACAGTGTTTAATACTATTTGCTAAATTCACACATAGCAAAGCAGTTTCACAAAGAGCTACTTTTTAATTTTTATTGTGGGATATTGGGTTTTTGTATTTAGGCCTCAAAGGAGTTCAGAATGTGTGTTTTTAGATACTGTCAAAAATGTGTTTCCAACTCACTGATTAAAAACCCATATTAACTCTGTGAGAAAATGCCATGCATCACAAAGCGTTTTCCCAGATGCTTTGTTGCTAGTTTTATTGCAGGATCTCTTGTTTTTCACCACAGGCCTGAATAGGCATTTTAACATCACTTCCTAGACACTATAAAAAGAGTGTTTCCAACCTGATGAAGCAAAAGGTTTTTCTAGGAGAGCTGAATTTAAATAATGGAAAGCATTTTTACAGATAGCTTGTTTCTAGTTTTCATCATGGGATTCATAGGTCTCAATGTGCTCCAAAATGTCCCTCCTTTGATTTTACAAAAAGAGTTTCCAAAGTGCTGGTCAAAAAAAAAAAAAGATTAAAATCTGTGAGCTGAATGCACATGTTGCAAAACATATTCACAGATAGCTTGTTTCTATTTTTTATCAAGGGATATTCAGTTTTTTACCAGAGGTCTTCATGGACTCCAAAATGTCCCTTTCATGATTCCACATAGTGTTTCCAACATGCTGAATGAAAACAAAGGTTAAATTCGCAAGGATTAATTCACACATCAAAAGCATTTTACTAGATAGCTTGTTTCTAATTTTTACTATTCAGCATTAGATTTTTCATGGTCTGCTTCAATGGGCTTCAAAATGTTTTCCTAGATTCTACAAAAAAAAAAAAGAGTTTCAAACTTGCTGAAACAAGCCAAAATTTCAACTCTGTGAGATGTATCCACACATCAAAAATCATTTACACAGATAGCGTTTTTCAACTTTTAATTCTGGGATTTATTTATTTATTTTTTTTACCTTAGGTCTCAATGTGCTTCGAAATATACCTTCCTAGATTTTACAAAAAAAGTGTTTCTAACCTGCTGGATCACAACAAAGGTTCAATTCTGCTACCTAAATTCACATGTTGCAAAGCATTGTCATAGATAGCTTCTTTCCAGTTTTTATCATGGGATAATGTGTTTTTCACCATAGGCCTCAATGGGATCCAAAATGTTCCTTTCTGTATTAGACAAAAAGTCTGTTTCCAACCTGCTGAATAAAGACAAAGGTTTATCTCCGAGTGTTGAATGCACTGATTGTGGACCAAATTTACATATGTCTTTTTTCCAGTTTTTTTTGGGTGATATACCTATTTTCATAATAGAGCTCAATGGGATCCAAAAATGTCACTGTTTAGATTCTACAAAATGAATGCTTCCAACCTGCTTCATTGATACAAATATTTAATTCTGTGTGCTAAATCTACATATCACAAAGCATTTTTACAGATAGCTTGTTTCTAGTTTTCTCTCACAACCTTTGCTTTTTTTTTACCATGGCCTTTAAAGGGCTCTGAATTTTCTCTTTTTAGATTTTCAAAACTAATCTTTACAACTTAACGATTCAAAACAAAAGTTTAACTCTGTGATTTAAATCCAACTATCAGAAAGTATTTTTACAGAGTGATTGTTTCCATTTTTTTATGGTGGGTTATTCAGTTTTTCTCTACAGGCCTCAAAGGGCTCAGAAATTTCCCTTACTAGGTTTTACAAAAGGAGTCTTTGTAACCTCATGAATCAAAACAAATGTTTAACTCTGTGAGCTGAATGCACAGATCACCAAGCATTTTCACCGATAGCTTATTTTATCTCAAAACATTTGTTTTCTCAAAACTGGTCAGAAAGGGATCCTAAATATCTCTTCCTAGATTCTATCAGAAGTGGGTTTTCAACCAGCTAAACCAAAACAAATTTTGAACACGGTGAGAGTAATCCAGACATCTCAAATCATTTTCACACATCCTGGCTTCTAGTTTTCATCGTGGGAGACTCAGTTTTTCACCATACTATTCAAAGGGCTCCAAAATGTCCTGTTCTAGATTTCTAAAAAAACGGGGTTTCCAACCTGCTGAATCAAATCAACGATTCAAAAATTTGGGCTGAATCCACACATAGCAAAGCATTTTCACGTACAGTTTGTCTGCAGTTTTCTCACCAGATTCTCAGTTTTTATCCTAGGCCTCCATGGTATCAGAAAAGTCCCTTCCCAACTTTCAAAAACAGCCAGTTTCCACCTGCTGATTGAACACAAAGGTCACCTCTGTGAGCTGAATCAACATATCATAAAGCATTTTCACAGATAATATTTTTCCAGTTTTTATCATGAGATTTGCAGTATTTTACCACAGGCCTCAGGGCGATTTCTAATGTCATTTTTCAGACTCCACACAAAAAGTGTTTCCAGCCTGTTAAATAAAAAAAAAAAAGGTGAAACTCTGAGCTCAATTCACATATTACATAGGATTTACACAAATATCCTGCTTTTGGTTTTTATCACAGAGCATTTGTTATTTTGCTGCATGCCTCAATGAATTAAAAAATGCTTTTTCCTAGATTCTACAAAATGAGTGTTTACAACTTGAAAAATAGAAGAAACCTTCAACTCTGTCAGCTGAATCCAAACATTGCCAAGCATTATCACGGATACATTGTTGTTAAATTTTATCACCAGATGTTTGGGTTCTACCTATAGCCCTAAAGGGGTGCCAAAAGTCCCTTCATAGAGTCCACAAGTTAAGTGTTTTCAAAACTGTGAATTAAAGCAAATGTTTAACTCTATGAGCTGAATCCACAAATCAGAAAGCATTTTCACTGATACTGTATTTCTAAGTTTAATCACGGGATATTCAATTTTTGACATTAGGCATCAAATGGGCTGAAATGTCTCTTCCTTGATTCTACAAAAGTGATACCAACCTGCTGAATAACAACAGAATTTATTTCTATTTGCTAAATTCACACATAGCAAAGCAGTTTCAAAGAGAGCCAGATTTTAGTTTTTATTGTGGGATATTCGGTTTCTGTATTTTGTCCTCAAAGTACTTCAAAATGTGTCTTTATAGGTACTGTCTAAACAGTGTTTCCAATGTGCTGATTAAAAACACAGGTTGACTGTGTGAGAAAACCTATGCATCACAAACCATTTTCCCAGACGACTTGTTTCTAGTTTAATTGTGGGAAATTTATTTTTCACCATAGGCCTCAATGGGTATTGTAATATCCCATCCTAGATTCTACAAAAGAAGTTTTTCCAACCTGCTGAATCAAAAGGTTCTACTAGGAGAGCTGAACTTACACAATGCAAAATATTTTTACAGATAGCTTATTCCAGTTTTCATCATGGGATTCACAGGTCTCAGTGAACGCCAAAATATCCTTCCCTAGATTTTACAAAAAGAGTTTCCAAACTGCTGAATCAAAAAAATAGGTTGAAATCTGTGAGCTGAATCCACAGGTTGCAAAATATATTCACAGAGAGATTGTTTCTAGTTTTTATCATGGGATATTCAGTTTTTTACCATTGGCCTTCATGGACTCGAAAATGTCCCTTTCACGATTCGACATACTGTTTCCAAAATGCTGAATGAAAACAAAGGTTAAAATCTGCATTATTAATTCACACATCACAAAAGCATTTTCATAGATAGCTTCTTTCTAATTAGTATTATTCTACATTAGATTTTTCATGGTAGGCTTCAATTGGCTTCCAAAGGTTTTCCTAGGTTCTACAAAAAAATTGTTTCCATCTTGGTGAATCAGAACAAAAGTTGAACTCTGACAGCTGAATCCACACATCAAAAAGCATTTCCACAGATAACTTTTTCTACTTAATTTTGCGAAAGTTTTTTCTATTTTTACCATACGTCTCAACAGGCTTCCAAACATCCCTTCCGAGATTTTAGAAAAAAAAGTTCCTAACCTGCTGAATCACTACAAATTTCAATTCTTCGAGTGAAATTTACATGATGCAAAGCATTTTCACAGATAGCTTGTTTCAAGTTTTTATCGGGATATTATGTTTTTCACAGCAGGCCTCAATGGGATGTAAAATGTTCCTGTCTATATTAGACCAAAAGACTGTTTCTAACCTGCTGAATAAAATCACAGGTTTATCTCTGCGTGTTGAATCCACCCATGGTGGAGCACTTTCACAGATGTCTTGTTTCTAGTTTCTTTCCATGATATTCATTTTTTCAACAAAGAGCACAATGGAATCCAAAATTCACTCTTTAGATTCTGCAAAATGACTCCTTCCTACAGGGAAAATTGACACAATGCTTTCCTTCCATGTGCTGAATCTTCATATCACAATGCATTTTTTACAGATAGCTTGTTTCTAGTTTGTTCGCACAACATTTGCATTTTTTTCAAGTGGCCTTTAAAGGACACTGGATTTTCTCTTTCCCGATTTTTCAAAACTAATTCTTACAACCTGACAATTCAAAAGAACGTTTAATCCTGTGATTTAAATCCACCTGTATGAAAGTATTTTCACAGATAGATTGTCTCCATTTTTTATGGTTGGATATTCAGTTTTCCATCATAGGCCCCTATGCGCTCAGAAATTTCCCTTACTAGATTTTACAAAAGAGTCTGCTGAAACTGATGAATCAAAACAAAAATTTCACTGTGTGAGCTGAATGCACAGATCACCAAGTATTTTCACCGGTAGCTTGTTTTATCTTTAAACCTTTCTTTTCTCGCCACTGGTCACAAAGGAGTACTAAATATCTCTTCCTAGAATCTATCAGCAGTGGGTTTTGAACCTGCTGAACCCAAACAAATGCTCAAAACTGTGAGAGTAATCCAGACATCTCCAAGCATTTTCAAACATCCTTTTTCCAGTTTCTTTCTCTATTTGCAGACAACATGATTGTATATGTAGAAGACCCCATTGTCTCAGCCCAAATCTCCTGAAACTGATAAGCAACTTCAGCAAAGTCTCAGGATACAAAATCAATTTGCAAAAATCACAAGCATTCCTATACACCAATAACAGACTTAAAGAGAGCCAAATCAAGAAACAACTGCCATTCACAATTGCTACAAAAGGATCAAATACCTAGAAATACAATTAACAAGGAACATGAAGGATCTCTTCAAGGAGAACTACAAACCGCTGCTCAATGAAATAAGAGAGGACACAAACAGATGGAGAAATATTCCATGTTCATGGCTAGCAAGAGTCAATATCGTGAAAATGGCCATACTGCCCAAAGTAATTTACAGATTCACCACTATCCCTATCAAGCAACCAATGACCTTCTTCGCTGAACTGGAGAAAACCACCTTAAACTTCATATGGAACCAAAAGAGAGCCCTCATAGCCAAGTCAATTCTAAGCAAAAAGAACAAAACGGGAAGCATCACACTACTGGACTTCAAACAATACTACAAAGCTAAAGTAATCAAAACAGCATGGTACTGGTACCAAAACAGAGATATAGACCAATGGAACAGAACAGAGGCCTCTGAGGCAACACAACACATCTACAACCATCTGATCTTTGACAAACCTGAAAGAAACAGGTAATGGGGAAAGAAACCCCTGTTTAATAAATGGTGTTGGGAAAACAGGCTAGCCATGTGCAGAAAGCAGAATCTGGACCCCTTCCTGACACCTTACACCAAAATTAACTCCAGATGGATTAAAGACTTAAGCATAAGACCTAACACCATAAAAACCCTAGAAGAAAATCAAGGGAAAACCATTCAGGGCGTAGGCGTAGGCAAGGACTTCATGACCAAAGCAACAAAAGCATTGGCAACAAAAGCCAAAATGGACAAATGGGACCCAATCAAACTCCACAGCTTCTGCACAGCAAAAGAAACATTCATTAGAGTGAATCGGCAACCAACAGAATGGGAATAAAGTTTTGCAGTCTACCCATCTGACAAAGGGCTGATATCCATAATCTACAAAGAACTGAAACAGATTTACAAGAAAAAAACAAACAAGCCCATTCAAAAGTGGGCGAAGGATATGAAGAGACACTTTACAAAAGAAGACATACATGAAGCTAACAAACATTTGAAAAAATGTTCATCATCACTGGTCATTAGAGAAATGCAAAACAAACTACATTGAGATACCACCTCACACCAGTTAGAATGGTGATCATTGAAATATCTGGAGACAACGGATGCTGGATAGGATGTGGAGAAATAGGAACACTCTTACACAGATGGTGGGAGTGTAAATCAGTTCAACCATTGTGGAAGACAGTGTGGCGATTCCTCAAGGACCTAGAAATAGAAATTCCATTTGACCTCGAAATCCCGTTTCCGGGTATATATCCAAAGGATTATAAATCATTCTCCTATAAGGACACATGCACACAAATGTTCATTGCAGCACAGTTTACAATAGCAAAGACCTGGAACCAACCCAAATGCCCATCGATGATAGACTGGACAGGGAAAATGTGGCACATATACATGATGGAATATTATGCAGCCATCAAAAACGATGAGTTTGCATCCTTTGTAGGGACCTGAATGAACCTGGAAACCATCATTCTCAGCAAACTGACACAATAACAGAAAATCAAACTCCACATATTCTCACTCATAGGCGGGTGTTGAACAAAGAGAACACATGGACACAGGGAGGGGAGCATCTCACACTGGGGTATGTCAGGGGGGAAATGGGGAGGGACAGCAGGGGGTGGGGTGTTGGGGAGGGACAGCATGGGGAGAAATAACAGATATAGGTGATGGGGAGGAAGGCAGCAAATCACACTGCCATGTGTGTACCTATGTAACACTCTTCAATGTTCTTCACATGTACCCCCAAACCTAAAATGCAATAAAACGTATAAATATTAAAAAAAAAACAACAAAAAATACTTTTTCCTAGATTCTACAAAATGAGTGTTTCCAACTTGAAAAATAGAAGAAACCTTCAGCTCTGTCAGCTGAATCCACACATTGCAAAGCATTATCAGTGATACATTGTTGTTAAATTTTATCACCTGATGTATGGGTTCTGCCCGTAGCCCTCAAGGGGTGCCAAAAGTCCCTTTCTAGAGTCTACAAATTAAGTGTTTTCAAAATTCTGAATTAAAGCAAATGTTTAACACTACGAGCTGAATCCACAAATCACAAAGCATTTTCAGTGATACCGAATTTGTATGATTTACCATTTGAAATTCGATTTTTCACATTAGGCATCAAATGGGCTGAAATGTCTCCTCCTTGATTCTACAAAAGTGATTCCAACCTGCTGAATAAAAACAGAGTTTAAAGCTATTTGCTAAATTCACACATAACAAAGCATTCTCAAAGAGAGCTAGTTGTCAGTTATTATTGTGGGATATTCAATTTCTGAATTTAGGCCTCAAAGGTGTTCAAAATGTGTCTTTTTAGATACTGTCAAAATAGGGTTTCCAACTTGCTGATTAAAAACAAAGGTTGACTCTGTGAGAAAATCCATGCATCACAAAGTATTTTCCAAGATAATTTGTTTCTAGATTTATTGAAGGAAATCTGTTTTTCACCATAGGACTCAACGGGCATTATAATATCCCATCCTAGATTCTAAAATTGAAGTGTTTCCAACCTGCTGAATCAAAATGTTCTACTAGGAGAGCTGAATTTACCCAATGCAAAATATTTTTACATATTGCTTGTTTCTAGTTTTCATCATGGGATTCACAGGCCTCAGTGAGTGCCAAAATATCCTTCCCTAGATTTTACAAAAGGAGTTTCCAAACTGCTGAATCAAAAAATAGGTTGCAATCTGTGAGCTCAACCCACAGGTTGCAAAATATACTCACAGAGGGTTTCTTTCTAGTTTTTATCACGGGATATTCAGTTTTTTAACACTGCCCTCATGGACTCCAAAATGTCCCTTTCACGATTCCACATACTGTTTCCAAATGCTGAATGAAAACAAAGGTTAAAATCTGCATTATTAATTCACACATCACAAAAGCATTTTCATAGATAGCTTCTTTCTTATTAGTATTATTCTACATTAGATTTTTCATGGTAGGCTTCAATTGGCTTACAAATGTTTTCTTTGGTTCCACAAAAAAAAAAAAAAACAACTGTTTCCAATTTGGTGAGTCAGAACATAAGTTGAACTCTGACAGCTGAATCCACACATCAAAAAGCATTTTCACAGATAACTTTTTTCTACTTTAATTCTGCGATTCTTTTTTCTTTTTTTACCGTACATCTCAACAGGCTTCCAAACGTCCCTTCTGAGATTTTAGAAAAAAAACGTTCCGAACCTACTGAATCTCTACAAATTTCAATTCTCCAAGCTAAATTTACACGATGGAAAGCATTTTCACAGATAGCTTGCTTCTAGGTTTTATCTGGATATTATGTTTTTCACTATAGGCCTCAACGTGATACAAAATGTTCCTGTCTATATTAGACCAAAAGACTGTTTCTAAACTGCTGAATAAAATCACAGGTTTATCTCTGTGTGTTGAATCCACCCTTGGTGGAACACTTTCACAGATGTCTTGTTTCTAGTTTCTTTCCATGATATTCATTTTTTCAACACAGAGCACAATGGAATCCAAAATTCACTGTTTAGATTCTGCTAAATGACTCCTTCCAACAGGGCAAATTGACACAATGCTTTCATTCCATGTGCTGAATCTTCATAACACAATGCATTTTTTCAGATATCTTGTTTCTAGTGTGTTCGCACAACATTTGCATTTTTTTCAAGTTGCCTTTAAAGGGCACTGAATTTTCTCTTTCCAGATTTTTCAAAACTAATTATTACAACCTGACAATTCAAAAGAACGTTTAATGCTGTGATTTAAATCCACTTGTATGAAAGTATTTTCACAGATAGATTGTTTCCAGTTTTTATGGTTGGATATTCAGTATTCCATCATAGGCCTCAATGGGCTGAGAAATTTCCCTTACTAGATTTTACAAAAGAGTCTGTTGAAACGGATCAATATAAACAAAAGTTTCACTGTGTGAGCTGAGTGCACAGATCACCAAGTATTTTAACCGATAGCTTGTTTTATCTTTAAACCTTTCTTTTCTCACCACTGGTCAAAAAGGAGTACTAAATATCTCTTCCTAGAATCTATCAGAAGTGGGTTTTGAACCTGCTGAACCCAAACAAATAATCAACACTGTGAGAGTTATCCAGATATCTCAAAGCATTTTCATACATCCTTGTTTCTAGTTTCTTTCGTGGGACATTCATATTCTCATCATACTATTCAAATGGCTCCAAAATATCCCGTTCTAGATTTCCACAAAAACAGTGTTTTCAACCTGCTGAATCCAGGAAAATGTTAAAAAATTTGTGCTGAATCCACACATATAAAAGCTTTTTTACTGATAGCTTGTTTGTAGTTTTCTGACCTTATAGTCACTTTTTATCACAGACCTCTACATAATCAGAATATTCATTTTCCGACTTTCACAAAAAGCCTGTTTCCACCTGCTAATTGAGCACAAGGGTCAACACTGTGAGCAGAATCCACATGTCATAAAGTATTTTTACAGATAACATTTTTCTTGTTTTTAACATGAGATATTCCTTTTTTTACCGCAGGCCTCAGTGGAATTTCAAATGTCAATTTCCAGACTCTACACAAAAACTGTTTCCAACCTGCTAAATAATAAAAAAAGTGTAAATTCTGAGCTCAATTCCCATATTGTATAGCATTTACACAAATATAATGCTTTGAGTTTTTTCACAAAGCATTTGTTTTTAACTGCATGTCTCAATGAGTTCCAAGATGCTTTTCCTAGATTCTACAAAATGAGTGTTTCCAACATGAAAAATAGGAGAAAGCTTCAACTCTGTCAGCTGAATCCACACATTGCAAAGCATTATCACAGATACCTTGTTGATAAATTTTATCAAAGGATGATTGGGTTCTACCCGTAGCCCACAAGGGGTGCCAAAAGTCCCT
>PVKV010023604.1:0-32987 GCA_004027835.1 Alouatta palliata | reverse complement strand
TTCACCTATTGGCCATAATTTGCTAATACCTGCTCTGTAGGATAAAGTTCACATTCCTCAATGTGGCATCTAAGCCTCTGTCATCAGTTCCACACCTGTCTCTACAGCCCTATGTGTTACTGTGTCCTATGGATACTTCACATCCTTCATTTTGAAGCTGAATCTAGAGCAGGGTTGCTCAACTCTAGCAGTACTGATGGCTGGGTCAGAATGATGTTTTGTGGTGGGGGCTCTTCTGTGCATTGTAGGAGGTTAAGAACATCTGTGGCCACTGCCCACTGGATGGCATTAGTTTCCACCATGAGGTGAAAATCCAAAATGTCTCCAAGCATTGCCGGTTTTCCCTTGTGGGGAATGAGGGATTGTTTTCAGTTGAGCACTACTTCCCTAGGGAGTAAGCTTTGTAAAGGGAAGAACCAGTTTGACCTCATTCACAGGTGTATCCCTAGCACCCAGCACAGTACTGTGATACACAAAGAGGGTCAGAAATCTATCGCATAGTCCAGCTCTGCTGCTCATTTACTTTGGGATCCTAGGGTCATCACTTACATTCTACCTGTCACAATTACGTTCATCTGTAAGTGGAACTGTTAGTTATTCATATATGTTTCATAAAATTATTTAAAAGTTCAAATGATGTATTTAACAAAAAGTCCTCTTAAAAAGATGATAATACTTTCAAATAAAATATAAACATACCGTTGATGGAACACTGAAGGTGATCTGAGCCTATGGAAATCTAGAAGCTTAACTGACTCATACCCTCTGTCTGCTCTGTACAAATTACTATATGGAATGCTATTGGACCATGGTCTTTGCTCTCAAGGATTATGATCTAACAGGTGATAGAATCTGATTACTCAAATAACCATAAAACAATGGTTGCCATAACTAAGCATAAAGAGTGGTTAGAGTTTATGGGAAGGAGAGATTGTATCTGGTAGTAGGAATCACTTAAGACCTCATGAATAACATGGAATAGTCACAACGGAGTCCCAGGCACCATGCTGAGCATTGACTTAGGTGATCTCATTTAATATTCACTGCAACTTGATTAGGTTTAGGTTTTATTATCACATTTTACAAAGAGAAGAAGGAAGCCTAGGAAGGAATTTGATACGAATGTGAAGCATGGGAGATTTCATCAGGGAGAGAACTGGAGTGAAGTGTGGAAGGAGGGGAAATGACAGGAGGTAGGTTTTCTCACCAAGGGAATAGTGTGAATAAATATGGGGATTACATGGGGATTAGGTGAGTCTGAGTGCCTCTAGGGAAGGTAGGTTGGAATCATATTTTGAAGGATTGCTAACATATTCTCTCTCTCTCTCTCTCTTTCACACACACACACACACACACACACACACACACACACACCCCAGGGATTTATATGCATAAAAGAAACATGACTGATGTTATCCTTCTTAACAGCTTCACTCCACATAACAGGAAGTGACATTTTGAGTTCTTACCCTATGCTAAGCTTGCTAAGCCACAAGTATGTGCACTGAACACTTTCAATAGTTGGACTCTGAGATTCCATTGAATTAGACCAATCTATACCATCTTTCAGCAAGCTACTGCTTTTCTACTTTTCCCAAGATAAGCCTTCTGAAATAGAATACACAATGCTGTTTTCATTCAAATCATATGTGTTAATTCTACTAGTGGCACTTGTGCTCTAATGTGTTGAACAGAGGCATTATTTACATGAGGACTGTGCCTACCTTCTTACTGAATTGCAAAAGTACACAATTCTTAGAACACATCTAGAAGTTCTGAGGAGCTATACACAGAAAACCATCTATTCTGAAGATAATTTTCTCTATTTTATCACTAGCTCACTCACTAGCTTACCAAGGTGAGAGTCAAGAGCTAAATATGTATTTTCCTTTCACTCATTAAAAAAAGATAATTTCTGAATGTTTACTATGTACCTATTGCTCTTCTGGAGATAGAGCACTGAATGAAGTAGATAGTCTTTACCTCATTTGGGCATATTTTTTCTTTTTATTTTGAGACAACGTCTTACTCTTTTGCCAGGGCAGACTAGAGTGAAGTGGCTTAATCACTGCTCACTGAAGCCTTGACCTCCTGTGCTCTAGAGACCCTCCCACTTCAACCTCTTGGGTAGCTGGGACTACAGACACATGCCACCAGACTTAGGTCACTTTTTATTTATTTTTATTTTTTTATTTTTTTTGAGATGGAGTTTTGCTTTTGTTACCCAGGCTGGAGTGCAATGGCATGATCTCGGCTCACCGCAACCTCTGCCTCCTGGGTTCAAGCAATTCTCCTGCCTCAGCCTCCCAAGTAGGTGGGACTACAGGCATGTGCCACTATGCCCAGCTAATTTTTGTATTTTTAGTAGAGACGAGGTTTCACCATGTTGACCAGGATGGTCTCGATCTCTTGACCTCGTGATCCATCCGCCTCGGCCTCCCAAAGTTCTGGGGTTACAGGTGTGAGCCACCGTGCCCGGCCACTTTTTATTTTTTGTAGAGATGAGATCTCACTATGTTCCCCAGGCTGGTCTCAAACTTCTAGGCTCAAACCATTCTCCTGCCTCGGCCTCCCAAAGTGCTGGGATAACAGGCATGAGCAACTGCACCAGGCTGAAGAGCAAATATTCTAATAAAGCAGAAGACAACAGGCAAATAAATATTCCAGTGGGTCAGAGAAGGACAAGTACAGTATAGAAGAATAAATCAGAGTAAGGAGTTACAGAGTTGTATGTAAGACGTTACAGCAGAAATCTGAAAGAGATGACTGAGCAAACTATATGATTATCCAGGAGGACATTTCAGGGAGAAGAAATAACAAGCACAAAGGCCCTGAGCGAGCATGTGATCGGTGTATTTGAGGAAGGGGGAAAGTTATGGAAGACAAAGTAGGAGTCACAGAAGGAATCAGATCGCATAATACTTTAGCCTGTCATAAAGATTGGGGTCATTCCTTCGTGATGACTGTGCTGTATTGAAGCAAAAAGTGTTAGTATAGGAATAGCTGTCTCACGAAGGGACACAAGTTTTGGAGAAATCATCCAGGCTCCTGTATAGATAGTGTAGATGTGGGGAAAATGGAAGCAGAGAGACCAGTTAAGAAACACTGAAATAACCCAGGTAATATGCAATGGCAGTGTGGACTAGTGAAGTATAGGTAAAAGTGGTTAAAAACTGGTCCCAATTCTGTCTACCATTTGAAGGCAGAGCCAACAAAATTTGCAAATGCATTGGATGTGAAGAGTGAGAAAGAAGAATCAAGAATAACTCTTAAGTTTTTGACCTCAGCAACAGATAGAATGTAGTTAATGTAGTTTTGGTTTGTCAAGCTGAGGAAGACTGTGGAAGGAGCAAATTTAGGGGAGGTGGATCAGGAGTTTAGTTTTTAAAAATTTATTTTTGAGATGCCTCTTAGATTTCTGCATGGAGGTATCATTTAGATAACTGAATGTATGAGTCCAAAGTCTGGAGCAGAGATTAGCACTTGAGATGAACATTTGAGAGTTTTTAAAATATAGGTGGCATTAAAAGTGGTAAGTCTGGATGAAATCACCCAGGGAGCAAGTATATATAGAGAAAAGGTCTGAGACGGTTGGGGCACTTTAAAATCTAGAAATCAGAAAAATGAGGAAAAACCTGCAGAGAGGCCAGTGAGGTTGAATAAAACATGAGAGTGATATCTAAAGGCCAAATGAACAAAGTGTTTCAGGAGAAGTAAGTGGCCAGCATGGTGGCTCACACCTGTAATCCCATCACTTTGGGAGGCTGAAGTGAGCAGATCACCTGAGGTCACTAGTTCCAGACCACCCTGGCCAACATGGCAAAACCCCTCTTGACTAAAAATATAAAGCTGGGCGTGGTGACAGGCACCTGTAATCCCAGCTACTGGGGAAGGGGGCTGAGGCAGTGAACCTAGGAGGCGAAAGTTGCAATGAGCTGAATCGTGCCACTGCACTCCAGCCTGGGTGACAGAGCAAGATTCTGTCTCAAAAAGAAAAAGAAAAAGAAATAAAAAAGGTGATTAACTGTGGCAGATGCTGCTCATAGGTCAACTAAAATAATAACTGAGAATAGATCATTGCATTGGCAACATGCAGCTAATTGGTGGCCTGCAACACAAGTCGATCAGTAGAGTGGTGATGATACAGGACTGACTACAGTGGAATTTAACAAATTTCCCCAAGTCTTAGCAGCTTAAACCAACAAACATTTATTATTGCATACAGTTTCTGAAAAATCAGGGAGCAACTTAGCTGGCTGGTTCTGACTCAAGTTCCTGTAAGTAATTACAGTCAAGCTGTCAGTGAAAGCTGTAGTCATCTGAAGCCTTATCTGGGGCTGGAAGATCAGTTTCCAAGATAGTGGTGTCTGCAGCCAGCCTTGCTTTACACAAGCTGTTGGCAGAAGACTTGAGTTCCTCACTGTTTGTGCTTCTCCAAAGGGCTGGGTGTCCTTAAAGCACCAGAGTCAATGATTCAAGGGAATGAAAGGTAGAAGCCACAATGACTTTTATGACCCAGACTTGGCAGCAACACACTATCACTCTGCCATATTCTTCTGCTCACACATGCCAATCCTGGTACAATGTGAGACAGGACTACTCAAAGTGGTGAGTATCCAGAGATGAAAGCCTCCTTATAAAAGGACTAAATCAAGTGGATTCAAGAGATGATGGGAAAAGAAGTGGTGGCAATTGTCAACTCTTGGAGTTTTACTGTAAAGTCAGGTGGAGGGGATAGGAAGAAAAATGGGATCTGGGAGAACGGTGTATTGTTAATTGTATTATGTTTGTATGATTTTGAGAAAGAAGCAGTAGAAAGGAGGCATTTGATCATGAGAAATTGGGGACAATTGCAGGAGCAATATTCTTGAGGCAGCTTTGGGGGAAATAGGGGTGGGGAGAGATTCAGACAGTGTGCAAGCCAAGGCGTTGCCCTTAATGGGAGTGCTGATTGTTCAGTCCTCACAAGAGATGAGAAAGAAGAGTAGGAGAGCCTGAGAGTATAGAAGGTCAGTATCTTGGTAGATCTGGTTTCACAGTGTATGAAAAGAGTCTTTTAATTGCTTTTATTTTGTGATAAAATAATAAGCTCATCAACATAAAGAGAGAAAGAGAATAGATTGGAGGTTTGAAGAGACAGAAGGTGTAAAATGATCTATCATCTCTGAAAGGAGAGAGTGCTTTGTCTAGAGAAATGTGAAATTCAGAGACTGCACTAAGGAGCCACCTTAGGGCAGTCGTTATAAATTCAAAGTCATCATGGTTGTATTTTTCCTCAACTATCTTGACTGCTTTGGCCACAACAAGCACAGTTTGAAAAAAGGCTGGATTTAACAGAAGTGAGATATTTCAGTGAAGTCTGAGTTTTAAAAGGCTATGCACGGAAGTGATTATGTGGCCCTATTTATTCTAAGCTCACTGAGGAAAAGGAAACATTGGTGAGGGTCAGAAAAACTTCTAAAGTTAATGCACTGGAGGACTCAGTGGGTTTGGAAGATTTTCAGAGTCAGAATCCCGGAGGGGATGAGCTAGAAAGGCAGAAGGTATGGAGAGATGCTTAACAGTGGTTGCGGGGTATGGTTACCTGTTATGGCAAGGCCTTGCTGGTGGTAATGAAAGTGAGGCTTCAGATAAGATCATCTGAAAGGAGATACAGAAACTGGGAGACCATGGGAGGAAGTTAAGATCATTATGAGTTACGTAAGAGTTTGTGCTGGGGAGAGACTGCGCTAAAATGTTTAAATACTGAGAGGAGAGACCTGGGAGTCAGCAGAAAACTAGAATAGGAGGAGAGCAGACTAATGATGTACATTTCAAAGATATTTTAGGGCAAGGAAGAGATGATGGTCTGGAAGCAGCAGAGAAGAGTGAGAAAGACTCCTACATCACTAAGGGCAGTGGTACAAAAATGCAGAAGGGAAAATAGACACCACATCAGAGGGCTGAAGTAAACCCATATCCTCAGTGGACAGCCAGTAGTGTCAGAGCCAGACGGTGCAGGAAAGTCAGAGAACGTGCTGAAGATATAGGAGCATACAGGAGATTTTGCCACTGACAGACTGTGAGTTCTAGGAGTCACACTGGCGAGTTTGTGGAGTTTGGGGAAGGCTGGGGATTTCAGAGTAGGGGATTTACAAAACCATCTGGTGATCAGCAATGACTTGGCAGTATTGGACTTTGTGTGGTGACGATTGCATGTTCAAGACAAGGACCTTGGTTTTCAGCCCATGTAGTCAGACAAGCACAAACTCCTCTGCTGGAATTGCCAGTCCATTGGTTCTTGTTTGAACCCATGTAGTCAGATAAGCACAAACTCTTCTACTGGGATGGCCAGTCTCTTGAGTCTGTTTAATTAGTTCCAGAAAGAGTAATTCATCCTCAGTGCATTTGCAGAAATGGAGGAAGGAGGCGCTGGGTACCAAACTGGCCAGATCTGCCCAGTTGTCTTCACTTCAACATTCCTGTCTAGTAAAGTCATGTTATACTCACATCCTTGGCCATATATGTATGCTCCAAGAATGAGACAGATGACAGAAGATACAGAAAAACAATCGGGAAATCGCTGGTTTGCAGCTGTATAGCCGGGGCACAGATTTTCTAATAGGAAATAGCCATTTTTTCCATGAATTGGACACAAAATCCTGTTCTTGAACATGATGTTCAGCCTAGATATTGAAGAACTGAGAAATATGTTTTTAAAAAATATATATCATATTTGCCATGACATTTTATACACATAATTATCACATCATATTGCTTTTCTTAATAAACATGATGCCGTGTTTTAGCACTTACACAGGAATATTTTCGTTATCATAATTGTTAAATAAATATAAAATGGATAGTTTTCTCTTTGGAGTTTGAAGTGTTAGTTCTTATTGCCTGCTTGCAAATTTATATTACTTGAACTGACTGGCTGTTATTAGGAAATACAATCTTCTGTGTCTTAGTAGTGTGCCCTGCAAGCAGCATGTGCCAGCTTTATTTTCCTTTGTCCTAAGGGAAAGGGTAAGCTCTGTCACCATTTAACCTGTAAGGATTATGTAGGTCTTGCTGTGATTGATTGGTTGGCTTCTCCTCAAGAAATGCCCCTGGTGCATGTTTTATGTTCTCACAGAGCCAGGGCTTTGCTGATCAGCACGTCACCCCTGTCAAGGCATGGGTTTGCTTTTGTGCATTTGCTCTTGCAGCCTGGGAAGCATATTTCAACACACTGTCCAGAATTGGCTAGAACATGCCTGTCACTCCCAGCTGACTCTGATGATGTTCTTGCCATTGTAGACTTACATCAATACAGTTCTTTACTGGAAAAAGCTCGTTCAGAATATACAGCATGGCCCATTTAAGAGAGGCATAGCATCAATTTGAAGAGGAATATATTTTAAAGGGAGAATTCTAAGAAAAACACAGTCAGTTTAAGGCTCCATGGAGCACAGAATTATAACCAGCATCAATCAAGAATTTTTCCCCTAGAAATTGTCCTAAGCTCTAACTTCTAGAGACTGGCTGATCCTGAAAAGAGAACCTTTCTATTCTAGACTGTTTGTTTCAGCATGCTAGGTATGTAGGCATTTTTAGCTTCCTCTTTCTCTAACCATGTAATCTGAACACTAGATTCATTAAAGAAAGCATGAGAGGTGAAAGCTGATACTATGCAGGATTATGTGACAGCATTGCTTTTTACCTGTACAAAATTCCGTTTGGTAATCAGTGGAAATATAGATTTTGCCCTTAGCATAAAATTGTTTGGCATATGTCCATCTTGTCTTTTGACTCATCCTTGATGTCATAATAAACGTTTGGGATAGGCATATTACTCAGATGTGTGGGTCTATAGACAGGAAATCAGGCATTCAGAAATAAAGCTGGTTACCATAGCTATCTAGGAAAAAAATACAACACTGTCTTTTCTGTACAAAAGAATAATTCAATACTAGTGGCACGTGATATGTGATTACTCTTATTATCACCCAATACTACTCACCCTTCATTTTCATCATCCTAGTCTATTCCAGGTCATTACAGTAATGGATACAACTGAATGGGTTTGCAATTTTACCTCTTCTCTTATGACAACCAGCAGGATTCTCAATGACACATGCTTTGGTCTGTTTGCTTTTAAATCTCTTAAGCAGGGCAGCTCTAGACAGCTTCCTCTCAGAAGATTTTATGATTTGAATAAATCTCATCATGAGTTCAATATTTATGCTTGTTTAGATCTACCAAAGTCAGACTTCATACTAGGGGCCACCTGGAAAGTTAAGGTCATCAGCTTTTCGTTATAGCCATTGGATTACTGTGATGCCTAGCAATAATAAAGTTTGACCTTATAAAGTGATCAAAAGTTGTGGTTTACAATATAGGAATATTAAAGTATATTCTGCCATGATGTGTCTTCTGTTGTAGTTTGTCTGGAATTAATATTAGTCACAATTAATTCCAAAGTGTTCTATACTGCTTGCATACAGTATAGTGAAAAAGAAGAGATGTCAAAATCAGAGAAATAAGATTCTTCTCTTATGAATTAACATACAAAATCGACACTTAATGCATCAGAATCAAGATGCAACATTTTAAAGAGATGAGTTGACAGATCAGTTAGATGGTAGGACTGGTAAGAATTTGAGCAGGCATAAAAGAAAATCACACAATAAACAATTGGCAGTGTGTATTCAAACATTTTTAATGAGCGTGAAGAACTGTTGGTTAACAAGCTGACATTAAACATTCAAATTATATAAATCGCCTTACTGCAGTCTATCTGTCTGTGTGTCTATCTATCTATCTATCCATCTATCTATTTATCAATCAATCATCTCACATCTTTTGTTCTGGTTCCATGCTTCCAAAGCCATTTTCTGATTTTCACTGTTACATAGTACTCTCTATTGAGTCCTACACAGTCTGCGTCACGCTGGTTGAAACATGATGATTTGCATGATGATTGTAGTGCTCAGTGAAAGGAAATAAAGAACACTTGGACTGTGTTCAGCAGTCACATGGGCTTGTGCAATATGAATCTGCTTTTGAGAGGAGAAACTTGTCTTATGGCTGAGAGATTTCAGTTTCTGAGTCTACAAAGCTTAATGCCAGATTGTGATCCTTATAATAATTTCTCCAAGGTATTGCCAATCTTCAAGACCTTTGAGAGAAAGTATGACAGTCTTCCCAGACAATACTCTTCTCCACTGCCGTGGCCTGAACATTTTTCACTAGAAACTGTGGTAACACTAACTGCATATTTTAAAACTATAATCACAGTAAAAATGAGCAGGAGATGCATTGTTCCAGTTCCTTAATGGAAGGTGTCTGGTGAGATGATCATGACCTGTGCTTTGAAAGTTATTTTCTGATATGCCTAAGATTTACCTCAGTATATACTTGGTTATGTTTGATTTTTTGATGGTATGATGTCTTAGAGAACTCGGTCAGATGTTGTAAGAAACATGTTCAGTACTTAGAGGCAGCATTTTGGATTTTCCAGATCCTTTCTTACCCTTCCTTGCCCCTTCTCGGATCCAGTAGCATAGAGGGCACCCTGAAATATTATGGCTTTCACCTTATAAGGTTTTATCTTTTAGGGAGTTTTACATTTTAGTAGGAGTTTAACAAGACAGGAAAGCCTTCATGACTCAAGTATATGAGTCTCAAATTGCAGAATGACAGTTGAGTGGAACACGGTGCAGATCAACCATGTTAGCAGTGTTCACAGAAGATATTACTCTCTGTAAGCACTCTATACCAAGATGGTAGTCTCTTCAACAATATGGTAGGTGCCATGGCAAAAAACTGACTGGTAAGACTATGACAACAATAGAAAAAGCAATGTAACAGTGAGGGTCACTGTATGATTGAAGCCTTTGTTCTCAGACCCCCAAGACCTCTGGAGAAGAGTATCTGTATTAGTTTGAGAGGGCTGCTATCCCAAATGACCACACACTTTGTGGCTTAAAACAACAGAAATTTATTCTCTGACACTTGGCTTGTGGCCACATCACTGCACTTTCTGTCTCCGTCTTCATTCACATGTCTTCTCCTGTGTGTCTGTCTTCTCCTCTGCATGTCTCTTTTAGGATGCTTGTAGTTGGATTTAGATACCATGTGGCGAATCAGGGATGATCTTTTTCACCTCAGAATTCTTAATTACATATGCAAAGACTCTTTTCCAAATAAGGTGATGTTCCCAATTTCCAGGGATTAGATTATGGCCACATCTTTTAGGGAGCCCCCATTCAGCCCACTACAACATCTACAACTTGTGAGAGTCACTGAGAAAGCCACCAAGGTAGCATGAGGTTTATATCATGCCTATATGGCCAGTACTTTCTGACTACTCCAGTAGCTCTTGATGACTCTAGCTTGAATAACTAAGGCCACAGTTTCTTGGAGGTGAATGGCCAAAAACACTGGGCTTCCTTTAAGTAGACAACTACATGGTCAGTGGATGTTTAGCCATACTGTGTTGATATGCCTTCTCAATAGGTCAGGAAAGGAATGAGAGAAAGAAAAATGGGAAACACTCTTTTGTGTTCTTTGCATATAGAGCTCTCTTGAGAGTGCTTTCTGTAAGAACTGTAAGCAAAATGCGTAAAGAAAGGAGAACGATGGGTGATTTCCCAATTTTTAATGAGCATTTGGTCTGTGTCTCAGTGACTAAAATTAGTAATTTTATGCCATAATTGTGCTATAACTTTTAAGCCTTAAATGTTTACGGTAAAAATTCCCGTCATTTTGTGTAAGTTCCCTAATGCCTTTTCTCTGCCCCTCCCGACCCCCCTGAGCATTCCATTTGCTCTCATCAGAGTAACTCTTCATTACATTGTCTAGCGTAGTCTCTCCCAAATTTTTGCTCCTATTTAATTAAGTATAATACAAATATTAGTAACGCTTATTGAATAATTGATATGTATACAATGTTAGATATTTTTAGGGATTATGTTATTTACTCTTCACTACACAACCTAAAAGGCATATCTATAAAGTACTTTTCTACCAGTGAAATCATTGGTCCAAACATGTTAATTTTAAATATGAAAAGATATTGGTAAATTGGCCTCAAATTGTTTTACACACCTATGAACAGTGCACCAGAGGAGGATCTGTTAATTTCTACTGATCAGTCCCACCATCATTAGATACTATCTGCTCTCATTTTTGATTAGTATATGTAAAATATATCTGTTATTATTTATTTTTTCTTGTTGTGTGAGGAAGTTCAGGCATCTTTTTATTTTTATTTTCCATTTCTTGGTTCATTGCCTGTTCATATATTTTTCTGTTAAACAAATTGGGATTATAACTATTTTGTTGTTGATTTGTAATAACTTTTAGTATGTTTAGCTCTTTGCTTAACTGCTTCAAATATCTTTTCAGCCTAATTTTTCCTTTTGTTAGTAGTTTTCATGTCATATATAAATATTCTAAAAATTTTCATTGTGGCAAAAAACAACATTTACCATCTTAAGCAGTTTTAAATGTACAGTTTAGTGTTAAGCAGCAGTTAAGTTAAGTGCAGTGCAGTAGATCCTCAGAACCTTTCTGTCTTGCAAAATGGAAACCCTATACCCATTAAGCAACAACTACCTACTATTTTCCCCACCAGCCTGTGGTAACCACCATTCCACTCTCTATTTTTGTGAATATGACTGTGTTAAAGAGTTCATATAAGTGGAGTCATACAGTATTTGTCTTGTGTGTGATTAGTGTTTGATTTATTTTACTTAAAATAATGTCAGTGGTCACTCATGCTATAACTTATGACAGAATTTATTTCCTTTTAAGAGTTGAATAATATTTCATTGTGTATGTGTATGTGCCACATTTTCTTGGCCCATGCATCCATCAGCGGACATGTGGGTTGCTTCCACCTCTTGACTATTGTGAATAGTGCTGTTATGAATATGGGTGCACAAATGTCTCTTTAAGACCCTGCTTTTAATTCTTCTGGGATACCTAAGTATCTTAAGATAGTTCTATTTTTAATATTTTAAGGAAATTTCATACTGTTTTCCATAGTGGTTGCACTATTTTACAATGCACAAGGGTTCCACTTTCTCCATATTCTTGTCAATGCTTACATGTGTATGTGTGTGTGTGTGTGTGTGTGTGTGTGTGTGTGTGTGTGTGTGTTTTACAGTAGCTATCCTAATGGGTATGAAATGATATCTCATTGAGGTTTTGATTTGTATTTCTCTGATGATTAGTAATGTTGAACAGCTTTTCATATTATTTTTGGCCATCTGCATATCATCTTTGGAGAAATATTTATTCAAGTTATTCACCCATTTTTGGTGAGTTATTAAATCTTTTGTTTCTAAAATGTTTTGAATAGATCAGGGTTTAACAGTCATTCTCTCTGTGCTGTTTTTGTATTATGTTTAAGAAATGATTTCATTTTAAACTTCTTAAATCTTCTTGTTACTTTACCACCATCCTAGTCCTTTTAAGGGCTCTCTTTTTATATTTAACTTTTGTCTATCTGTAATTTGTTTTGATTACGAGGAATAAGGAAAAAGGTTTTGGGTTGTTTTAGCTTCCCCAACCCCATTTTATAGAATAATTGCTGATCATGTACTGACTTATGATATTTGGTCATTTTAAGTAGGCTTTGTTATTGAGTTCCACATTTGGCACACTTACTGGTGTAATGATTATTCGAGTATTAGTGCAATAGTATTGTGTAAGATTTTGTTTGCAGTGTCCTAAGTGGTAAACCTCAGCTATGAATATGCCTTGTCTAAAATATGTTATTGTTCCCTTTATTAAGCCCTATTTACTTTCAAAATACATATTAACCATGTTTCTCACTCATTCTTTTTGGGAGGAAGAGTAAATAAAAAGAAATATTTCCAGTAATATGAGAGACCAATGTGACAAAGTACTTGAGTATTATAGAATGAGTATTTTTGCAAATGCAAGATGATGACAGAAGTCTCAGATGAGGAATACTGATGTCTGTTTCAGGACATTATATAAGTGTGTTCCTTGGGCTAAGTTTAGAATGCCTGATTACTGCACACCTGGTATGAAAATATAAAAGCCTTGTGCCTACATGAAATAATGCTTACCATACTGAGGTACAGATAAAAGAAGTTACAGAATTAGGGTTGTTCAAAGCCTGGTTTACTATGTATTTATTGGCTATAAAATGGAGTAAATCTCATAATCCTTCTGAACATTATTTTTCTCATTTGTGAAATGGGAATAAATAACATGCATGAATAGTTTAGAACGGTTGTCTATGTGTCAAAACATGATAATTAGTGAGGTATGTACTTTATTTTTATTTATTTATTTATTTATTTTGAGACGGAGTTTCACTCTTGTTACCCAGGCTGGAGTGCAATGGCGCGATCTCGGCTCACTGCAACCTCTGCCTCCTGGGTTCCAGCAATCCTCCTGTCTCAGCCTCCTGAGTAGCTGGGACTACAGGCACGTGCCACCATGCCCAGCTAATTTTTGTATTTTTAGTAGAGACAGGGTTTCACCATGTTGACCAGGATGGTCTTGATCTGTCGACCTCGTGATCCACCCGCCTCGGCCTCCCAAAATGCTGGGATTACAGGCGTGAGGCACCGCGCCCGGCCTGGTATGTACTTTATAAAACATTACATACAAAAACGATGACTAGACACTCCCAACACTTTGGGAGGCCGACACAGGTGGATCACCTGAGGTCAGGAGTTCAAGACCAGCCTGACTAACATGTTGAAATCTCATCTCTACTAAAAACACAAAAATTAGCCAAGCATGGTAGTGCATGCCTATAATCCCAGCTACTCAGGGGACTGAGGCAGGAGAATCGCTTGAACCTGGGAGGTGGAGGTTACGGTGAGCCAAGAATGCACCATTGCACTCCAGGCTCGGAAACAAGAGCAAAACTTCATCTCAAACAAATAAAACAAAAAAAGATGATGATGATGATAACTGTTACCAATAACAACAATAATAAGGATGAGAGAAGATCCTTCTAGTGCAAACCATTCTCAACAATAAATGCTCCAGAGACAGTAGGGCCAGACTCCTAATCTCTATGTTGTGTAGAAGCCCATTCAGATTATGAATTCATTTGAAGCATTTTAAAACCCAAGAGGCTACTAGAAGTTTACCATTAAACTTAGATGACATAGAGTTAGAAAAAATTTCCCTAGCAAGTTTTTTCATCTCCTAGTATCTTCTGTATTTTACTAACAGAAAGTTTAGTTTTAACTACTTGAACAGTGTAATTTCAGGTTGATTGAAAGGGAAGAACCTGGATATGTAAAGATGAATATTTGGGACATGTAGTCAGCAGCTTTCATGTTACTAATGAAAAGTTTTTCATCTCCTATGATTTGAAAGAGGAAAATCAAGTTTTTTGGAAGAAAATATGTAAAATTTTAAACAAATATACGGCAACTTTATATAGCCAGAGTTAATTCTTCTTTTTTAGTAAATTGTATTACTCTAAAACACTAAAATGTAGAGCAGTTATTATTAGACACACTCATTAGATTTTTTCTTTTGAATAGAAACTGAAATAATTTTTAAAAAAGTGGTCTTATTGACTGGACAAAGCATTTTAAAAAGATTGAAAAGACAAAGTAAGGCAACTCCTGGTGTATTTCAGCTGCATAGTGACATAGAGGAAGAAGTGACCTTTCAGAGATCATCTTAAGTTTTGACTAGATGATAAAACTGAGATTCAGAGTGGCACAGAGAAGTGCCCAAGGCCACATATTTAGGAAAATGTGGGACATAGACACATATTGTTTGATGTAGTTCAGTGGTCATTTTAGTCTGACCCAGAGCCTTTGGGGATGGGGATGGAAGGAGATGGAGAAGAACTTGTAATTCATTCACTATCTCTGCTCAGTGGCCTCTTGATTTTTTGTTTGTTTGTTTTTGTCTGTCTTATATTTTTCTGTTGTTTTGATCTTGGATTTTGAGTACAAAGAGACCATGCCATTTTCCATAATGCCTACCTGCCTTTGACTTACACTGGGTGTATTGAATGCAAGAAGCATTTATGTATAAATGAGTTAACAGGGAAATTTACTGTAAATCTAGACCCTAATTGTTGTTCCTCCTCTGCTACTAGCTAGCTGAGTGATCACAGGCGACTTACTTAAATCCTCATAGATTCAGTTTCCTCTGATTTAAAAGGATAGTGTTGGATAATTGATCTCTAAAGTCCTCTTGTGTGCAAAGTGCTGTGCTCGCCCCTCTTTACCTGAATAATTCCTAAGGTTACTGAAGCGCCAATATCTCTTGGTTCTTAGCTACTGATTGTATAATTCCCCTAAACATGAAAGAAAAAGAAATCCCAAATTTAATTCCACTACTGGGTTTATCTCTGTTTTCATTCGTGCATCTTTGTATCATTAATTCCATAGTCTCATATAAAATCTTTAATTCAAAAAATTGAGTAATGGTACAAGAAAAGCAAACTGCCTGTAAATTCCACATAATTGTGCCCCTATTGATAAGGTATAAATGTGTTAATAATTTAAAAGTTTATGAGTGTTGATTATTGCTCAAAATAGTGAAAACAATTCTTGTAATCCATTATCCTTTTCCACACTTTTTTCCCTTTTAGAACAAAAATAACAGCAAGAAAAAAAATAGATGACTGTTCTAGTACATCAGGGAAGTAGACTATTTGGTCACTATCAAAAATATTTTGAACATGTGAGTACTTTATAAAACAAAGAATAAACAATAGAAAATGATTAGAAAGTCCAGACTCTTAATAATTTTTTGCATTTAACATAATAAGTGGACCCACAGACATTAAGGTACTAAATGAATTTATTATTCAGTTTCAGGACACCAGCAGTAATAAAGTATTTTCTACTTTTATAAATAACTCATATAGAACTTTTCTCTAGTGATGCACTAACTCTTATGTTAGAATGTGTAAAGGAAATATTTTACAATGCAATTGTGTAGTGTTAGAGTGATTAGGATTCAAACCTTCAACTTCGATGAGATTTTTAATGCTTAATCTTTAAAAATAGTAAAATGAGATTTGTATTTCCATTATTTCATACCACCCTATATTATTCTATAAAGTTCTATAACATGATTATATATTCCTATCCTTTATTCAACCATTCTTTTCATATTGGAAGTTTGGCTGCTTTCATTATTTTAAGATAGACATCCTTGAAGATCAGTCCTGGATTGGTGTGTTAAGTTGCATATCAGAAACATCATATATAGAGTTAAAGAACATTTTAAAGGCATCATTGTGTTCTGCTTTTCAGAAACTGTTAACAGTGTGCTTGTAGTGTATTACACTGCTTTATCACTGCATCATCTCAAATATTGAGTTTTTTACAGTTAAGTATTTGCAAAATTGTTGAATAAAGTCTAATCTATTTCCATTGATTAACACTGAGGCTACAAATGTTTTCGTATGTGTATAGGAATTTTCTATTGTGAATTGTACATTAGCGTCTTGTTGAGACATTAACCTTTCCTATGTTTCTTTTTTGGGGGTGGGGATGGAGTCTCATTCTGTCACCCAGGCTGAAGTTCAGTGGCACAGTCTTGGCTCACTGCAACCTCTGCCTTTTGGGTTCAAGTGATCCTCCCATCTCAGCCTCCTGAGTATCTGGGACTACAGGTGTGCACCACCGCGCCCGGCTAATTTTTGTATTTTTAGTAGAAACGGGGTTTCACCATGTTGCTTAGGCTAATCTCGAATTCCTGAGCTCAAGTGATCTATCTGCCTTGGCCTCCCAAAGTGCTCGGATTACAGGTGTGAGCCACTGTGCCTAGCCCTTTCTCCATCATACCTTTTGCAAAAATATTTTTCTCAGTTTGTTACTTGCCATCTAATTTATTACATTGCTTTTTGATATAGGACTGTAAGCAAAATAATCACTTTTCTTTTGGAAAACTTAATCTGTGACTTTCATACATATAACAGCTTTCCTCACCTTCAGATTAACATTCACCTTTTTTTCTAATTTTTTTATACTTTGTTTATAATCACTGTGAAAGTAGTTGAAAGATGATATTTAGATAAATATTTGTGTAAAGCTCTACCATTTCGATACAGATAGAAAAGTATAAAAAACAAAGAAATGAGTAAGAAGCATGCATAGCATTTAGAATGAACATGAATGACTAACATGTCTTACTTTACAAATTATAGAATATAATAATTTCAAGTATACTCAAGTATAGAAATGTATTTTATACTATTATGTTAAAATATTAAATATTTTAGTCATATAAAAATAGATGATAGTGTAGCCAATTATATACATTAAAGCTTCCAAGCCATACAACATTCAAGATAAACCTGGACCCCCTATCGTACCCTTCTCCAATTTGTCTCCTTCCCTTTCTACCCAGAGGTAACTACTATTATGTGTTTACTTTTCCTGAGCATGTTCTTACATAGGTGTGTATTCAAAATTGACAGTTCCTTTTTGCACTTTGGAAAACAAATAATTATACCTTTTCCCCCATTATTGCATTTTATATGTTTTACTAATACATTTTTTATAATGAACAAATATTACACCACTTTTCTTTGTCCTGTTCATGGAGAATGGAACTCTTTTTTTGTTCAAAATGTGTCATTCTTATATTGTATTGCCCCACACTCTGCAAATCTAACAACAGAATACATCTTGTGACAAATGTGATGTTTTGCACAAATATGTCCGCTTATGTATGCTGTCGCATGTATCACTCAGCATTGTGTGTATTGCTGAGCATTGCATGTATCACTCAGCCTGTCTATAAAAAATTGAGACATTTATTTAAGTAATCCTTGTCCCTCAATCTATGCATGTTTATGTATATGGATGTTGGAAGAAAAATATGCCATAGAAACAGCATCTCTTGCTGGCTGAATTTTAAACTATTCTAGCATCAGAAGCAAGTACATAATAAATCTTTAACAGGTAATATAAATTGGTAGCAAAATAGAGCTCTGCATATTTTCCGTTGACAAACAAATGTGTTTTGAGAAATATAGCTCTAATGCTGCCTTTGTAAAATGAGGAAGTCAAAGAACAAGTAATATTTTGATTCTATATGTTATTTTGATTATATATAGTATGTATGTGAATGTGCATCACTATCTATCTATATGGATTCATATACATACGTATATTCATTATGAAAATGGCAAAAATCAAACTAATGATTTAAACTTTGGGTCAATAGTAATATATAAAAATAATTTTAAATATTCAGATATTTGAAAATATATAAATGGACTCATTTTTAATTTTCATATGGACACTTGAAATTTTGTAGATAAGATAATATGTTTTATTGTGAGAATTTGTTAAATTTAATGAAATATTATTTCTTGCATTTGTAAAGTTGTTTTCCACAATACTGTGGCCTGTTAGAGTGCTAAGAAATTATGTATGTCAACTCTTTCATTATACAAATATTGAAAATAATAGATTAAGGAACTTGCCTAGGTCAAAATATATCTTTTTCAAGTTTCATGGCTGATTCTAGGTGAAAATTTCTGGAGTCTCCCTTCAATATACATTTATTACCCTACTATAAAAAAAGCTAGAGACTTAAATACATACCTAAAGGCATTTTATAATATATGAGAAACTATACAAAACCAAGAATAGTCATAAAATAACATTTTAACATTTTTAAACACAGGTTCTTCCAAATGCCCTCACTTCCAAGAATGCGACTTTACTAGCCTAGGTTTTATGTTATGTCATCAAAGTCATTGTGCAGCATTAGACAATAGCGCTATAATTGTTATTGTTAAATGCAGAATTACTAAAGAGAATTTCAAAGTGTGTAACAATATTAAATAATTTCCTTAGTAATTTCTCATTGCTATGAAAAAATCTGTAACCTAATACATTTATATTCATTTTTTCATATTATGCATTTGTTATATTTTTAAATGTTTACTAATAGGTAATTTTCTGATTACCAAAGTAATACTTTTGTATTAAATGTTTGAAGACTGCCTCCAGGAAAGTATAAAGAAGAAAATTTTAAAACAATTATAATCCTACCTTTGAAATAATTACTCTCCAAACGTTAGATATTTGAAATGTTTCCAGGTGTTTGCTGGTATACTTAATGCTGCTGTGAACATCTTTTTCTGCACATACCTTTTAAATTCTGTGGAACTGATTGCTTCTTTCATGATTTCTGCTATATTTTGTCAATTATTTTAAAAGGAATTTACAGAGCCCCAGAATATTGTTATTTTTGCTATATTGAATATAGTAATTTTCTCAAAATATTTTCTCTTTATATGTTATAAAATACTATCTCAATATTATTTTCCATTTATATGTTTACCCTTTATATTTCCATTTGCCTGAATTCTCTGCTGGACTCTTTCAACATCTACCTGATGAATCAGTGTTTATCTGTGGTTTGTTTTCTCATACAGGTATTTTATTTCTTTTTGTCACATAAATTTGACTTTTTACTTTAAGCAACTATTTCCAGGTCTTTTGCTTTTTGTTTTTAAAATTTTTATTGTAAAGAAGTTTTGTTTTGGCCAGGCATGGTGTGGCTCATACCTGTAATCCCAGAACTTTGGGAGGCCGAGGAGAGCGGATCTTTTGAGGTCAGGAGTTGAAGACCAGCCTGACCAACATGGTGAAACCCTGTCTCTACTAAAAATATTTCAAAAATTAGCTGGGCGTGGTGGTGCACCCCTGTAAGCTCAGCTACTGGGGAGGCTGAAGCAGGAGACTCATTTGAGCTGGGGAGGTGGAGGTTTCAGTGAGCGAAGACTGTGCTACTGTACTCCAGCCTGGGCCACAAAGCGAGATTCCATCTCGAAAAAAACTAGTAGTTTTGTTTCTATGATAGATATTTTACTTATCATGCTTGCTTTTCATATTTATAAAAACTAAATATATTCCATTTGAAATATATTTTGGTGAATAATGCAAGATATGTAATCTCAATGTTATTTATAAAATGCACCATTCTCACTTTCTTATTCTGTAAAGCTTGTTTAACTTCTGAGTTTGATATATTGAAGAGTCCTATTTCAATGACTTAAAAAATTGAGGCAGAAAGATCCCCCTCAAGTGTACATCTTAGAATTAGTTTGATGATACTTCAAGGCAGTTGGTGAATAATTCAGAACTCAAACTTTGGGCTGCAGATTGCCTGAACATAGTTAATAAAAAAAATATTTCCTCCAATTACATTCTCTGACATTAGTAATCATTCCTTTACATTCATGTCAAGTCTAAACTCCCAATCTGCTTATGTGCAGAAATTCACAGCTTTAAGATTCATGTTTTGTGACTGCAACATCACTGTATGATAAATTAAAAGGATTCTGTACTCAACTATTCCATTGGCATTCAAGTGAATAATTTTGTACAAAACTTCTTCAGGAGACAGGACCAACTGGAGGGTATCACTTTAAAACAAATATACTATGAGCAATGGATAAATCTAATATTTTTCTGAGTAGAAGAAATATAAAGCCCCAATATAGGAATCATGGGGTCTATAAGCACAGTGCTTATGAAAGTATGTAATTCCTATTAAGGCTTGCATTAATGAGCACATCATGAGGTGCGCTCTCTCTGGGAATATGTAGAGCTAGTTTGAAACTCAGTTAGGGACATTGCAGTCTAGACCTCCACAAGCCTTTGCACGTGATTGGACTCACTCAGGTTAATCTCTGAACAAGCTGTAGAAAGCTTTCTTCATCTCTTCCTCACATATTTTCAGACTCTTTTTTTTCTATGTTTTATTAGCTATGACTTTTCTTTACAAAAGGAAAAGAGAGAGAATTTTTTTAAGTCCATGATATATCCTATGAAATTGAAATGATTTAGTATGTGGAGTTATCTTGATATCTTTTACTTCTTGATGGTTCTCTCTTATCTATCTAGAAAATATCTGAACAAAAAAACCCCACTTTGTTTATAAGATATTAGATTATTTGTACGTTTTCACATTCCAGGGCTGGCTACAAGGGGACCACAGCAGACAAAAATCAAAACATCTTTTTTTCTTTATAGGTGTGTCTCAGCAATGCAGCACTGTAATGTCTCTTACTTGAAGGAATTTAATTCTCATGTAAATTCTTAGGATAAATAGAATAAGGAGATAGAATAGTTGTATGAGTTATAATATATATATAGTTTCCTGTATGTGTTTGAAAAACTCAACATCAGATATTGAATCTATTTCAGTCTGTTGCTGTGAATAGAATATACTGTGTTTCATTCTATTGATTCTTTTCTTAAACTGTCAGCCATGGTTTGAGCATAGTTTAAGAAAAAAAGAAAATAATGCTTTAAATAAAACCAGTACCTGTGTTGGAGGGAGCAAATATATACATGTGTGTGTATGTGTGTTTGGGTGTGCATGTAATCTGAGGATTATAGCCCTGTATCTGTTTCTGGGAGAAATTTTTTCCATCAGACTATGAAATAGAAAGGTGATTCTGATAACCTATTTCACTAGACTCAAACTCAGGTTTACTCTTGAGTTACCATTAGCTCAAACTCAAGTTTACTCTTTCAATAATAATCAAGAAGTGGTTGTCAATAATGCTCTCATTAAAAATAATTATTTCAGCATTTAAAAAATAATAAAAATTGCTAGTTTCTAACTTATATGCTTTTCATCCATAAAAGTTAAATAATTAAGAAATTAAAGACTGTGAAGAAGATGAAAAGAAAGGAGAAGGAAAAGATGGTGATATGGACGCTATTTCCATTCACAAAAAAACAAAATTCATGGTTAGGAGTATGTTGACATTTCAAGTTTTTAATCTTGGTAAAATAGTTATTTTAATTACATTCTTACCAGATTACTTAAAGTGACATTTTAACTCTGTTTCCCATAGCAGATAACATCCTCATTCATGTAATCAGAAGTACAAAAAGCAGAAGAAATCAAATCCTAACACTTTCCTAGCTTCCTTCTCTTTTCTTAGATTATAATTAATGTACATCCTTATTGGGGTGTGGGAGACATTGGAACTTATTTGTTTTCTCTCCATGACTGACTTCTTAAAAGAATCTAAACCCTTCAATGAGCCCTTTAAAATCCTGGTTTTATCCTGTCTGTCCAGGATTTTATCTTACCTTTTGCACGTATCCCAACTCAAAAGGATTACTTTTCAGAACTTCCATTGCCCTTGGATTTTGATCTTCCATATGATTGAAATTCTCTCTTTTTAATATCACCACCAATCAAAATCCATCCCTCAAGGCCTCGCTCAATTATTATTTCAAACTCTAAATACCGATCAACTATGTGGCGCTGTCCTTTTCATCCTGTAAAGAACTGTTATTTTCCCCTTAAGGGATTTGCCACATGAAAACTTTGCAAACAAAGACAGTGTCTTATTCATTTTGAATTCTCCATTGTGCAGTTTGTAGCTTACTGTCATATAGAACGTTATTTATCATATTTAAAGGCTGAATAAATCATTAAATGGATACCATCACTGGGCTCTTGGAATTGATTTGCTTAACTCAAATCCCTGTAAAAGTCACTTAATAAATATTAAATGCAGTCAATTCTCAATTATTCATGGGGATATTATTTACAGTTTAGTTGTGATATGTCCTTAAAGGTCATATTTACATAATGAATGATTCTGCCTATTTCGTTGATGTGAATAGGTTCATGATATGTGTCCATCCCATGGGGATTAGAAGTGAAGCCTTTTTAAACAGATTTCATTATTTAATTACCTCCAGTTTTTCCTTTACCAGCTTTTTCAGAAGGCAAGGTTTTGCTTTTAGCTGTCTTGTATAAATCTGAAAGCTGATACTGATCATTTCCATTTAACAAGGAAAGATGGAAAGTGTTGGTCAGGGGACTGGGATGCAAAAGGTCGAGAGTTTTCCATTCCTCCTTCCATCAGATCTTCATAGTGGAGTTTTGTTAATTTATGACTTTAGTTGTTCAGTGGGCCAAAAAAAACTTGCTGATGTGAAAACAAACTCCTTTTGGTAGGGAGGAAATTCCATCTCTTTGTTTTCTCTCTCTTTCTGTCTCTCTTTGTGTGAGTGTATGTGTGTGAGTGTATGTTTATGTGTCTATATATCTCCTGACATTTGAAATACACAGTGCAACTTAATGTAATAAAATATAGCTTTTTATAAAAGATGCAAGCATAAATTAATGCACAGGTTATCAGAGAAGGACAGGTTAATTTGCTTTATTTTTAATCCTTAGGTAGAGGAAGAAGAAAGTGAATTTTATTGAAATTCACACTGTACAGTGAATTATAAGTGAATTATAGGGAATGCATAGATATAATTAAATCATAATTATTATTTTGAAATTAACAAGACAAATTCCAAATAGGAATTATTGGCTTTTTCATTAGGAGCTGCAATGATGTTTGCATAGCAGTGATCTATCTAGACAGATTTTGGAAATTGTCAGCAATTTTGTTTAGTCTGTCAGCATTTGCAGTGGCAATGACTGGGATTTACTTGACGCATTCACACTGGATAAAACCTTTTGTGTACATTAGTATGACAACTGGTATCTATGAAATACAAGAAAAACTTTCAATTATAATGCATTTTACACCAAATTAATGACTAGTTTAGGAAAGGAAGCAAGAACTGACTTAGATGACTTACAAATATCTGCTTTTTTGCAGTTTCTAAGGTAGGTAATTTATGCATATTTACTTTAAAAGTACTTCGTAAGCAAAGAAATGACTGAAGGAAACATTAACTCCAACAAAAGCTAAATTAATGTGCCTCAATGTAGTAAACTTAGGAAGAAGGCAGTTGCTTAAAATATTGTAGTCTGGCACCAACTTCTTCAAAATGGCCATGTTTTAAAAGTATGGAAAGTGTGCTAAAAAGTCTTTATTGCAAAATCATTAGAAGGTCTTTTTTTTTTTTTTAACAGTTAGGAATGCATCCAGCTGTAAGCAATAGAGAACTAACAATGGTTTAATCATCTAAGGGTTTGCTTGTCTTGGGGAAAAGGATATCAGGAGGTAGCACTCGAGGGGTAGTAAAGTGATTCTATGATATCCTCAAATACATGGTTTCCTTTTATTCTTTTTTCTGTGCCTGCCATCCTCAGCATATGGGCCTGTCTTGTGCTTGTCACCTCGTGATCATGGGTGACAGATACTGCTCCTACAGCACTGTCTCCTCATTCCAAGCAGGGTAAAGAAGAGAAATGGAAAGGAAGCAGGAAGGGATGTTGTCTGTATCAGGGAAACAGGGATTTCCTAGGAGTCCTCAGTTTATTATAAACTCAGCTACCTTGCCCCTCTCTGACAACCTGTTCTTCGACAAGAACAACTGTATATACTTGCCCCTACCTTCAAGGGAGGCTGGGGAGCCTGTATTTTTAACTAGATGTATTATTGGGTGATTAACATTAGGATTACATAAATAAGAATGAAAGAGAGAATGAATATTGTATATACAAACAGCAGCATCAGCCACAGTCTTATAGTTCAGTGAACAGCACTCAATTTGGTGGATTAGAAAAGCAATTAACTGGTGAGCTATAAAAAGCAATATAAGACTTTTCAAATAAAAAATCAGATTATATTATGTGTACACAATTATGTTAGCAGTATAATCCCATAAATACACTAAATCCAGATTAATAAAAAGTTTTGCATTTTCTGCACTATCATGACCTCCTTTTATTAAAATAGACAAATGGTCTGGTGTAAGTCACACAAAGTCTATGGGACACATGACTACAATAATTGATCTGCAGCCTCTGGTCTTTAAAGTGATGCTGTGTTATCTAGCAATGTGGAGATTAAAGTCTGGAAGCCACAGAAAATGCCGAATGGACATATTTTGTGATTATTTATAGCTGATCCAAAAATGAAAGGGGAGAATGAGGAAACTGATTAATGATAGTTCCCAATCCTGTTTTGATCTGAAATAGCTTGTTAAATGAATCTTGTTGTCAGAGCAAGTTTTAAATAATAAATGTCTCTACTATTCCATGCATATGTGAGTCTGAAATAAAAGGTTATAATTAAAGTGACTGCATTTTAAAGCTTAAAAATCAATGTGTCAGTCTCAACTAATAGCTAATACTAATAAAAGAAATAACTGCATTCTAATTTTTTAAATTACCCTGGTTTGGAAGCCAAAACATGTTTTGTGCACAGCTGTAATGTTATTTCCATGTAACCTGGCTTTCCTCAGGTTAGTATCTACGAAGCTTTGCACATGTTAGAACGCCATACCTGCTTCTCCCTTGGTTTCTCTTCTCAGTGATAAGAGGATTTGACTTCTTTCTTCCCTATTCCAGATCACACATTCCTGAAGTTTTCTGGCTCAGAACAGGTTATATTACTAGGCCTGCAGTATCATTTAGATTGAAAAGTATTGTGATCTGCTCATTCCATAGTCTATGGAGTGCCTGTACCTGTCACTGTTGTGCTAAATACCAGGAGTGTCACTGTTGTCCGAAGCTCCAGGAGTGTAACGATGAAGGATTTCTAGTCCTAATCATCTGAGGACTTGTAATTTGGCTTCTATTATGGGGCTTTTTTGGGTACAGTTGTGTACAAAAGACTGAATTTTAAAAGTGCCTGAACTCTGACTTGGCTTCAGAAGGCGTAATAAGTTGGTTTCATGATTACAACCCATACCTAAAAAGTTAAGAGTGGTAATTTTAATTAATTTGTACATGGCATAAAATCTAAGGTTTTATATCTCTTATCTAAAGGAGTAAAATTTCTTGTCATTAGCTTTGCTTCTGTTTATGCTTGCAAGGTAACTGTTTCTTTTTTTCTCTGTTGAGAATCTGATCATTTTACCCCATCATATATAAAAGGGTACGTGGTTTCTGTGCATTATAAATATAATTCAGTTTTACTCATAGCAGGCCATGAATAGTCTGGGAATCTTGCAAAGCATCTTTTGGTTATTCTATAGGGTGGCTTTTCATTTTATACAGCAATCCTTTTATTTTCTACCCCTAGTCTACCTGCCAACCCTCCCTTCTTTCAAAGGAAAGAAATCTAACACATAGTCTCTTTGCTAAACCTGATAGTTTATAAGTTGTAACATTCATGCATCGTTTTGCTAAGATGTCTCTCCACCTCTCCATCAGGGACAAGGTTGTGGATGTATACAGGGTGAAATGGACAAAGAACCCTACTCTACCATACAAAAACATAATCATTTACAAAATTTACTTTGGAACCCCAAAATACAATACCAGTGTATATAATTTAGGGTAAGTGAATGCTTGCAACAAAAATATTTAATGGCTCATACACAAGAGAAGATCATTCTTGCCCTCCTCTGTTTAATTATTCAGGGGCTCAGGATAGTGGAAGCTTTGCCATCTTTTATACACGGCTTCCAGAGTTGACTTTTGAGACATCTCTAGTCAGATAGCTAAAAGGGAAAAGGAGCACAGAGGAATCTGGACAGAATTCCATCCTATAGTGCAAGAGGGCTGGGAAGTGAAATCTAACCAGATGTCCAAACAGAAAAAGCTTTTGATGAGCAATTATCAGTGTAATTTATTTCAGGGTGGCAAAGGAACTAAAAATCATATTGGAAGTGTTAGAAATGGAGCCAGATCTTTTGACAAGTCCATGTTTTCATCAAATGTACAGATTATTTTAAGAAGTATATTAAGTTTCAGAATTTCAAGTACTTACAAAATAGACTTGGCATTAGAAAACTACCCTAAATTGAAGTTGTAGTCTAAAACTAGATTATAATAGAATGAGATAGATTATATATATATGATATATATTTGAGAGGGAATCTAACTCTCTGTCACCCGGGCTGGAGTATAATGGGGTGATCGGGGCTCATTGCAACCTCCGCCTCCAGGGTTCAAGTGATTCTCCTGCCTCAGCCCTGTGAGTAGCTGGGATTACAAATGCCTGCTACTATGCCTACCTAATTTTTGTATTTTTAGTAGATACGGGGGTCTCATCATGTTGGCTAGGCTGGTCTTGAACTCCTGACCTCAGGTGATCCACCTGCCTCTGCCTCCGAGAGAGATAGATTATTCTAATGTAACTTTTAAGTGATTCATACAAGTACTTTTCCAAGATTAATGTTGGTATATTTTTTTAAAAAAAAATATTTTCTAAAGGAAGCAATGCCTTCAATGGGACATGCCGTAGATGTGAAAAGTGCCTTGTATTTTTAAGTACAGTACTTATTCAATCTCAGATCTGTTCTAAATCTCATTCTAATCTGATTTTCTTTCCCAAATTTCTTAGCTGCTTTCTAGATGTAGAAGAAGTATCAAATTGTTATCATATTGGAAACTGCTAGGTGCTTACTTCCTGGTAACTGATTTATTTATTTTAGGTATTAATTTTTCTATGTAACTTTGTGTCATAGTATACTGTCTGTGCAGAAGATCATACCAGTCATAAGTATAGTTTAGGAAATTTCATGCTTATGTAACCAGATCTCCAATCAAGAGACAGAACATGATAAGTCCCTGTACCCCAAACGCAGCTCCTCTCCTCTTCTCTCCCAGTTACTTCTCCTTTATTCAAGGGTCATCATTATCCTTCCTTCTAACAGCACACAGGAAGGAGCTGGACCTCTTTTTGTTCTCTATATAAATGGAGTCATGCAATTTGTACTTTTAAAAAACAACTTCTTTCTTTTGTTCAACATTAATTTGTGCAGTCATTATATTCCATTGTGGGAATAAATTACAATTTACTTATTCATTCTAATGTTGATGGACATTTGGACAGTTGACAGCATTGGGGCTATTAAGATACTTCTGCCATAAATATTGTATCATGTTTTTGGTTAAAACGTGTACACATTTCTGTTAAGTATGGATCTAAGAGTAAAATTCCTGGTTTATAAGGTATGGATAAATTCAGCTTTAGTAGACTCTGCCAGTTTTCTGTAAAAGTGGTATCAGTACACTTAAAGATTCATTTTTAACTTAAAAAATAGAGGTAAAAATTTGCATACAGTGGAAGTTAACTTTTATTTTTCCTTTTCAGACTTGTAACTTCTTTTCTCAATGATAATTTTCCTGCAAGGGCATTATAAACTTTCTCCAAACAAAATGTGATGAGAACAACTAATTAATGATCCTTACACACTTTTTGTTTTCTAAGTATTATAGATGTAGTTTTAAAAATTAGTAATTTTGTATCAGTGATTTTCCTGTATTTATTTTGAACTATATTACAATAACCTCCAAAATGATCTGGCTTTTGATATTCTTTTCTTCTTCAATTCTATCTGCATTATAATAATGATCTGGAAATGCATTAATTACCATTTGATGCCATTTCTTCTTCCTAGATGTTTGATTATGCTTTTTTTCTGTTTTCTCCAGATTTATCATTTTTCTTGTGTCTTTTGCAAAATGTTGTAATTGAAGTCATTCCATTAATTGAATTGTGACTCATTTACCTGAAGAATTGCTTCTTTTGTGCTTTTCTTGTTAAAATTGTAACTGTGTAGTGTATCTACTACAAATTTTTTAATGTCCAAACACTCCTCATTTCACTTTTATTATATAACTAGAACTACATATAGCTAGAATTATATAGGAAAACAACAAAACATTCAGATGTATATGTGTATCCCTCTGAATAATGTAAATATTGGCAGGCCAATATTGGGTTTTCTAGACCTACTTTCATAGGCATTTTCTTAGTATGAAGATAATTAAAATATACTAAGTGAAAATAAGTACTCAAGTCACTATATGAAACTATAGACCTCATCTGTTTCTGGACTTTGCAATTTTAAATACTGATTTTTGGAATGGGGTGACTTAGGCTGCCTACTTTTAATTTGCCAAGTGAACTAATTTTTGAAAAGATCCTATACTATACATTTATCCTTTGATAAATTCATGGATATTATAAACTTTTAAAATGGCTAAAACCATGTCAGAATAATGAATAGTGCTTCAAATTTGATAAAAGTAGCTTAATCACAAATATCCGAAACTGTTTTTACCGGACTCGTACAAACTTTCTCAAGGAGAAGCTTCAGTGTTTCAGAACCACTGGAGTAGATGATATATTAAACATTCAGGCTCTTTCACCTTTAACATTATAAAGCTAAATGTAGTCAACAAATGAATTGGAAAGGCATATTAGTAATATCTATCCAGTCTAGGCAGGCCTATGTGTCAGGCCAAGACGCTTCCTAGAATTAATCTATTCAGAAAAATCCCTCTTTCTTTCTTATTCTCTAAAGATAGGGTGTCACAAGTTTTTCATAAATGTAGGGTTATAAACCATGGCGTTTGTGAAACTATTGCAATCATCTTGGGTTGTGTAGAGATAGGACGACATTTTCAGAGGAAATTCTCTAAACACTTTCACATTAATAATATCTGGGAACCATGAATATTATAAACATAGGAAGTGACTCTCATATAAAAATATAAAGTATTTTTTATTTTCACATTTTATGGGAAATAACATACATACTTATAACAACTGAGAGTCCACGATCAAATCAGGAAATCTACAACCATTTATTTTAAATCTTGCTCCACCAAAATTGGATTGGGAGGCAAATTACACACAAATCATTAGTTACATTTTATAACTATAGAGGATGTGCAGACCACAAATATTCAAACCCGATTTTTTGTACTATATTGTGCTGCATTAGTCACAGGAAACTTGTTTTCCTTCTAAATTATTAATAATTAAAAATCATGAATAATTATTTAGGTAGGACAGCAGGCCAGCCATTAAGGGAGTACAGCTACATAGTAACACCAAGAGTGATGTGTCCATCTGAGCTGCCACATAGAGAAAGAGCAGCTGGTGTTGCCCCACCAAATTAACTTGAAAGCTTCTTATGACTAAGTATTTGAATAACTTGAAAGGAGAGAGAAGGAAAGAACAACGTCTGGGTAGAATGTTTTTTTTTGTTTGTTTGTTTGTTTGAGCCTCCCAGGAGAAATTCCCTGCAGAGATCTGATTAATTTTTAAATCAAGCCAAAGACCTTTCAGATTACATTGGAGGGCTGAATTGGAAGTTAAGATTGTATAAGTTGTATATTTTATGTTCTTTTGTATTATATTATGTTCTCTTTTATATTATGTTCATATTAGCATGAACTTTAGAGTTGGGATAAATCGGAGTTCAAGTCTTAATGTCATCTCTTCCAAACTGCGTGACCTGGGAAAGACATTTAACATGTCTATGCCTCTACTTCCTCATCTATCAAATGGAGACAGTATGTTTACTGACTACAAATTAAGTATAATAAGACCCACAAAATCGAGTGCTATTGTATGATAGTCCAACAGGTACTGAAGGCACTATTATTATTAGCTCACATGTGTGAAGAGAAACTAAAAAGAAGACAAGATGCAAAGATCGTATTTCAATGAAGCCAATGGTAATCTTTAAAATTGCTGTTCCTTCTTATTTCTCTTATTTCCAATAATAGTAATTATTCCTACTGTCTACCAAGTACGGAGAGCCTGTCATTGGTCAGACACATGACATGCATTGAGAAAAAGAGAATTCAAGTTATCTCTTGAACTTTTGAGCAACTCTATCAATGGGTCGTATTTGGTTCCATGTTACTGCTAAGTAAACTGAGCCTCAGAGAGGGTAAGAAGCCTGCCCACCAGCACCTAACTAGTAGACATTAGAGCCAGGACTTCAAACAGGCTTTGGGACTCCAGAAACCATGCTCTGCCTACTCAAATTTAGTGCTATTCCAAGGATCCCATTCTCACTTCTTTCCCTTTTTTTATTTATTTGTTTATGTTCTAACCAGTGATTTGAAACAAATTCTCAGACCAGAAATCTTTACTCCCAAGGAAAGAATAATTGAATGTTTTCATTACAATATTTTTTTCTTCATGAGTGTAATCAAACATCAGCTGGAAGCTTCCTTTTAATATAAGTGAATAAACCAGCCCACACATTTTATTTTCCCTGAGGCGTGTTGCTGGGAAAACCTATTTCTAATTTTAAGAAATCAACATATGCTGAACCAACTGTCTATTTTCATTTAAATTGACAGGAGCTGAAACTCAAAAATTCTGTTGTATTTTTCACTTCTAACATTGTTGATAGAGAAGTTGAGGTAAGCACTTTATTCTGCCTTAGATGCCTTCTAAATAAGTCTCCCTAAGTAAAACTGTCAGGAGGCAATTGTTGGATTAATTTAGGTGGAGTTGATACAAACGATGTTAGGGAAGAACAGTTCAACAGTAGGAGAACAGCTTTTAATATTATGTTAGTTATAATCTTGAGCATTTATCACACCTTACTATATACCTTATGTTTTGACTTTCTCTTCTATTGGGCTGTGGGCTCAATCAAGATAAGAAGATATCTCTTCATCTTTATGTATTGGTGCTTAGTACATTGCCTGGCACATAACAGGCACTGGAGTCTCTTGAATTAATTGATCAATGAGTTAAACTATATGGCTGTATAGTCGATCTTCTATATTCAAAATATAGTTGACATATATGTATTTAAGTGTATATGTGTGTTTATTAAAAAGAAGAACTATATATTCATATTATTGAAAAGTTACATTGTTTCTCATACAGATTTTATTCCTTTATCTAAAGTTGCATCAATACTAAATTTATAACTAAAACAATATTGGCACATGAGTGTTTTAGCCTCCAAGTGCTACAACAGAATACTATAATCTGGATGACTTAACAACAAAAATTAATTTTCTCACAGTTCTGGAGGCTGGAAGTTCTGAGATTAGGGCACCAGCATGTTCGGGTTCTGTTGGGGGCCTTCTTCCTGTCTTGCAGACAGTGTCTTCAGAAGAGCAAGCCCTTTGGTGTCTTTTCTTATAAGAGCACCAATCCCAGCATGCAGGCCGCACCCTCATGATCTCATATAAACCTAATTACCTCCCAAAAGAACCATCTTCAGATACTATTACATAAGGGGTTAGGGCTTTGACAAGAGAATTTTGGAGGAGACATAATTCAGTGCATAGCAATGGGTATCTTGGAGACTTTTGACTGTATAATTTGAAGCTATGATTCATATGGAAGTTTGGCAAAAACGTTTCACATAATTAGTATATTCACATGATCTAATATTTGCAACTCATTTTTTTAAATGTCTGAAGCTCATTTTTAAAAATCATAGTGTTGGGAAAATATTACTTTCTGAGGAAGTATTTAATATTTGTTAGCACTGAACTTAAAAAAATTATTTCAAAGACATTGACTTCAGAGAAATGTGTGTGCTGAGGGTAGGTGTGGATGAAATGAAAGAAAAGAGCTAACCCTTCTCAGTGCCAGACACAGTGCTGTGGGCATTAATAATTCAACCCTCATAGCAGTGCTTAGGATGGTCTTATCAACCATTTCATGAGGAAATGGAGACTCGAAAGTTCACTGGTTTGGCAGGGTCATGTGATCGTTTTGAAGTTGATTCAAATCAATGTCGTCTTTGTTCCAGTCAATCTTTTAAGGTCCTTATCTGTTACTCATGTGAAAAAACAACTAACTTTATTGTTTATGGAGGTTGTTTAATTAAATAAATCCCTTAGGATTTTAAATTGTTTTCTAAGCCCAAGAGATCCCAGTAAAAAGGAATACAAAGTAATTTTTAATGATTTAAAGTAAACACTTAATAAATGGTGTTGGGAAAACTGGCTAGCCATGTGCAGAAAGCAGAAACTGGACCCCTTCCTGACACCTTACACCAAAATTAACTCCAGATGGATTACAGACTTAAACATAAGACCTAACACCATAAAAACCCTAGAAGAAAATCTAGGCAAAACCATTCAGGACATAGGTGTAGGCAAGGACTTCATGACCAAAACACCAAAAGCATTGGCAACAAAAGCCAAAATAGACAAATGGGACCTCATCAAACTCCACAGCTTCTGCACAGCAAAAGAAACAGTCATTAGAGTGAATCGGCAACCAACAGAATGGGAAAAAATTTTTGCAGTCTACCTATCTGACAAAGGGCTGATATCCAGAATCTACAAAGAACTGAAACAGATTTACAAGAAAAAAACAAACAAGCCCATTCAAAAGTGGGCGAAGGATATGAACAGACACT
>PVKV010023603.1:0-32994 GCA_004027835.1 Alouatta palliata | reverse complement strand
AAAAAAAAAAAAAAAAGAAAAAAATTCAAAGACAGCAATTATTATATTATATTCTAGGGGAAAACGACAGGAAGGTATTTCTATAGAGGTGGTTTGAAATTGAAAGATTTTAGGCATTTCAAAATATGTCCACGAAACGCTGTGATAGTCCTCTCTTCAACATGTGGAGCCTAATTCTCCTTCCCCTGAGTGTGGGACAGACAGAGTGCTCGCTTCTCATGGCAGAACATTTAGCAGATGAGAAGATGTGTGCTGTCGGAAGCTAGGCCATGAAAGATACCCTGCGTTTGCCTTGCAGGTTCTTGAACCATTCACTCTGAACGAAGTCAGTCCCTGTATCTCAAGGACACTCAGGCAGCCTGTGGAGATGCCCACGTGACTCCTTCCCATGGCCAGCAAGTTGGTGCTGGTGGCTGAGGCCTCCCACTAGCCAAGTGGATGAGCCGCCTTGGAATGGGCCCCGCCAGTCCCTGTCAAGCCTTCAGAGGCCTGTAGCCCAGTTGACGCACTGACTGCAGCCTCACGAGAAACCCCAGGCCGGACTGCCTGGCGGGGCTTCTCTCAAACCTTGACCCACTGAAACTGCCTGTGTTATTAAGTCAGTACTTTTTGGGATAAATTGTTACACAGCAACAGATTTTTCATATTATTTTTCTGGATCTTGAAGTGAAAAATCCCTACTTGTTTTAAAGTTAATATTTTAGCTGGGGTCTGTCGGGGGGAAAAAGGGGAGGGACAGTGGGGGGTGGGGAGTTGCAGAGAGATAGCATGGGGAGAAATGCCAGATATAGGTGATGGGGAGGAAGGCAGCAAATCACACTGCCATGTGTGTACCTATGCAACAATCTTGCATGTTCTTCACATGTACCCCCAAACCTAAAATGCAATAAAAATATATATATATATTTAAAAAAAAAGAATATAAGCATAAGCACAGTATGAGAAAATGTTATTTAACACCCCAAACTGCAGGCTGTCTCAGGCTGTGCAGCAGAGATAGCTGGAGGCATACCTCCAACTCCTGTGGTCCCCTCGCATGGTACGGAGTTGTTCTGGAAGGGGATGCCCAGCCTCAGCCCCCTCCCACCCAACACACACATCTGCCTAGGCCTGCGACCCTGTAATCACGTTCTGGCTCATGGAACGTAGGCGGAAGTGATGTGCACCCACCATACAAATCCTTCCCTTCTAGGGAGGGTTCGTGTGAGGATAACCAGGATGGCAGCGAGAAAGTCTCCTGTGGGTGAGACTTCACAGAAGGGAGAGGCTTAGCTCGGAGAGACCCAGGGGAGGGAGGAGAGGTCTCAACAGCAGCTGTTGGAAGGAAAGAAGAAGAGAAAATAGGCATTCTGTGTAACGCCACAGGGAACAAACCAGGACCATAAGTGAATGTTCAAGAGGACAAAGAAAGAGATGTTTTAACTATGAAAGGATGCCCGGTCAGGAGTGAGCTCCCTGGCACCTGAGGGGACAGGCTGAGGGAGGACCCCACCCCTCCAGGATATGGATCCTGGCCCTCGGAGGAAGTCTGAACGGAGCGACCTCCCAAGCCTGGAGCCACTCTGCCTCTAGAAATACAACAGGTACTATCTAAGGCAGGGGCACTTTACATAGTGCTCTTATTACTATTTATTATCAAGAAGTCATCATCCAGGAAGTCCTCCAAGGAGGCTTTTATGTAGAATGTCATTGACCAGAATGCTTTGACAGCTTTTTATTCCCAGAAGGCAGCCCTGCAGAACCAGCCAGTCAGAAGACGGTCCTTCCGGGCCCCGTTCACATCTGCTTCCCGAACCCCAACCCTGAGCCCTGAGCCCTTCAGTTGGTTCTGTTGAACTATTGTGTGGAGGGAAATATTGATCCCTTGATCAATGGAAATAATCTCTAGTGAACAGGTGTTTGGAGATCAAATAACAGAAATAATGCAGGCTGAACACATGCGTGTTTGTTGACAGCACAGGTGTGGCTGACATTTGCTTTCTATGCGTTGCCTAGCTTCCTTCCTGCCTTCTCTATTGGGAAATTATCCTTATTTGCATGGAAAGAAAAGAGTGCGTGTGTGAAGCCCAAAAGATGACTAGAAACAACAGCAACCAGACTGGTGGTTAGGGTGTGTCCCAGGAGCCCAGCCTCTCCGGAGAGCACCCTGAAGGTGTGCAGGTAGGCCAGAGGCTCCAAGCTGCAGGCCTCGTAACCTGAGTGGCCCTCCCTGCCAAGCACCCAGTGTGACAGCTGCTATTCCACTTACAGAAAAACTGAAATTCAACATTGAGCTCACGATCCGGTAAGAACAAGTTGCTCCTGAAAGATTCCCCATGGGAATAAGAATTCTGCTGTCAAACTTAGAATAATGCAAAATTGTGCAGAGATAAAGGAAACTAGAAGCAAATCACTAGGGAGTCCTTTTGACAAAATGAACCTAATCTTTCAGGAGCAGAAGCCTTTATATTTAGATTCTCCATCTCTCCCAAGGAGCAGGTGGAGGGATAGTTTTCATCACCACCCGTCTCTGCCGTTCCACTTACCATCTCATCTGTAAGGATTAGGTGCTTCCACCAGAGGGGCTGCCCAGGCTCCTCTGAGGCAGAGCAGGAGGCAGCGGTTGAACACCTGCCATGGTGCTGGGTGTAGGGCAGCCTGCTGGAGCCTCGGCCTCAAACTGCCCCATCCTCTCAGAGCACTGTCCACCAGTGGTGCTGAAACGAGGAGTTTACAAAGGATATAGGGCTGGGCACTGAATTCACAGTGGCCAACATAAGAGCCAGCTTTCCTGGTGCTGGCTGGAGACATGAGGACCCTGAATGTGACTGCAGGGGGCCTGGGTCCCAGCTGCTACTGCCCTTACAGGCTGCAGTTCCATGTAAACACTGGACACCTGGACTGGCCATAGCAGGGTTTCAGAGCTCTCTTCTCTCTATGATCTCTCCGCATGGGACACTGGGCTTCAGAGCTATACTATAGGCTAAATTGTGTCCCTCAAAATTCCTATGTGGAAGTCCTAAACCTAGTGCCTCAGCATTGGCTGTATTTGGAGACAGGGTCTTTATAGAGGTAATCAAAGTAAAATGAAGTCATTAGTGTGGGACCTAATCCAATGTGACTGGTGTACCAAGAAGAAAAGGAGATTAGGACAGAGACACGCACTGAGGGAAGACCATATGAGACAGAGAGGAGGTGGTTGTCTACAAGCCAAGGAAAGAGGCCTCAGAAGAAACCAACCCTGCTGACACCTTAATTTTTTACTTTCAGTCTCTCGAATTACGAAAAAAATAATTTCTCTTTTTTAAGCTGTCCAGTCTGGGGTACTTTGTTATGGCAGTCCTGATAAACTAACATACAAGTCTAGTGTGCTCATATTTAAGATTGTGCTTGCCTCTCTGGGTCTGGGCTAGGAGAGGTGACCCCTTGAGCCTCACCAACACCGAGCCTTTGTGGGCAGCCACAAATAAGGCCATTTATTTTCTTGAGCAAAAGCTTTGATACTTCTGGCAGACAGCTTTTTATTAAGAAAAAGAGTCTAGGCATGGTGGCTCATGCCTGTAATCCCAGCACTTTGGGAGGCTGAGGCAGGCAGATCACTTGAGACCAGGAGTTCCAGAGCAGCTGGCCAACGTGGTAAAACCTTGTCTCTACCAAAAATACAAAAATTAGCCAGCGTGGTGGTGTGCAACTATAATCCCAGCTACTTGGGAAGGTGAGGCACGAGAATCGCTTGAACCTGGGAGGTGGGAGTTGCAATGAACTGAGACTGCACCAGAGTACCCCAGCCTGGGTGACAGGGTGAGACTCTGTGAAAGAAAGAGAAAGAAAGAAGGAAAGAAAGAAAGAAAGAAAGAAAGAAAGAAAGAAAGAAAGAAGAAGAAAGAAAGAAAGAGAGAAGAAAGAAAGAAAGAGAAAAGAAAGAAAGAAAGAAAAAGAAGAAAGAAAGAAAGAAAGAAAGAAAGAAAGAGAAAAAGAAAGAAAAGAAAGAAAGAAAAAAGAAAGAAAGAAAGAAAGAAAAGGAGGAAGGAAGGAAGGAAGGAAAAGAAAAAGAAAGAAAGAGGGAGGGAAGGAAGGAAGGGAAAGAAAAGAGAGAAAGAGAGACGGAGGAAGGAAGGGAAGGAAAGGGAAGGGAAGCAGGAAGGAAGGAGAGAGAGGAAAGAAGGAAAGAAAGAAAGAGAATAATCTGCTATTTTTAGTTCTCTTCTCTCTCCCTAGTTTCCAATACCCATGATCTCTGCGTCCCTACCTCCTTCTCAGGACATTGCTTTGATTCAGTCTGCAGAAGGCTGTAGTCTTCATTTGCAAGGCACTCACCAGCCCTGGCAGTGCCATCTTTTACTTTGCACCCCATCTGTTGTTAATATGGTGCTGTACTGGGTACAGAGTATATGTCTAGCTAATGTCTATTGAATAGATGAATAAACAAGGTACTCAGCTACATGGATGTTTCCAGGCAGGGTTTCTTAGTGGGAGTGGAAGGGCAGCAGAGATGGAAAGAAGGAGACAGGCAAAAGAAAAGAGGGACTTTTTTCAGACTATCCAAATCTGCTCTTCTCTGCTACATATCAGACCAAAACTACCTGGTATATGGAATATTGCCTTTATATGGGCGTTCTGTAGCCCCAAATATGGCAAATGTTCTTGGCTAATTAATGTTCCATGTTCACTTGAGAAATGCTGTTGTTGGGTGGAAAGTCCTAGAAATGTTAATCAGACCAAATTGATTGATCATGTTGTTTGGGTCATTTATATCCTTACTGATTTTTCTGCCTGCTTATTCCATCATTTATTGAAAGAGGAGTGTTGAACTCTCAAATTATAATTGGGGGTTTCTGTGTCTCTCCTTTCAAATGTATTAGTTTTTGTCTAATGTATTTTAAAGTATCTGTGGTTAGGTGCAAACACATAGAGAACTGTCTTCTTGGAGAATTGACCCCTTTGTTATTACTGTAATCTCTCCATTCCTGATTATCTTACTTTGTCTGAAGTTTACTTTAAGATAAATATAGCTACTACAGCTTTCTTTTGGCTAGTGTTTGCATAGTGTACATTTTTCCATCCATTTACTTTTTTTTTTTTTTATTGTAAAGATAGGGTTTTGCCATGTTGGCCAGGCGGGTTTCAAACTCCTGGCCTCAAGCGATCTATCTGCCTTGGCCTCCCAAAGTGCTGGGATTATAAGCATGAGCCACCACCTTTGGCCTCCATCCATTTACTTTTAATCTATGTATGTCTTATTTTTAAAGTGGGTTTATTGTAGACAGCATATAGTTGAGGCCTGCTTTTTTATTCAATCATAGTCTTTTAATTGGCGTTTCTAGACCATTCATATCTTAAATGGTTATTGATATGATTAGATTTAATTCACCATGTTACTAGTTGTTTTCTATTTGTTCTTTTTTTTTTTTCCTCATTTACAGCCTTCTCTGGGTTTATTTTTCTATTATCTTATTTTATTTTGAGAGTGTCTCATTCTGCCACCCAACCTGGAGTACAGTAGTTCAATCACAGCTCACTGCAGCCTCAACCTCCTAGGCTCAAGCAATCCTCCCACCTTAGCCTCCCAAGCTGCCTCCCAAGCAATCCTCCCACCTCATTCTCCCAAGCTATAGGCATGTGCCATCATGGCTGGCTAATTTTTTTTCCATAGGTAGAGTGCCTCCTATGTTGCCCAGACTGGAAGTATTTTTTATGATTCAATTTTATCTCTTCTATTAATATATCAATATATCAAAATATCAATATTGAATATCTCCTCTATTAAAGTATTTCTATGACTCAGTTTTATCTCATTTATACTTTATAAACAGTTTTAGTTGTTGCTCTAGGGTTTGAAATATACATTTAAAAATAATCTTAGTATGCTTTCAAATAATGTTATGCAATTCCACAGCTATTGTAAGGATTTTATAACAATATATTGTCAATTATTGCCTGCCATTTCTTGTGCTGTGTTTGCCATACATTTCACATTTTCATATGTTATAAACACATATTCTATTGTTCCTATGTTTGCTTTTAACAGTTATCTTTTAGAGCAAATATAAATAAAGAAAAAATATTTTACTTTGCTTTTATTCATTTTATTTCTGATGCTCTTTTGACCTTTATCATATTCCTTCTCCCCAAAGATCTATCTTTAATATTTATGGTAGAGTAGGTTTATTGGCAATGAATTTTCTCAATCTCTGTCTGCCTGAGAAAGTTTTTACTTCTCATATCTTTTAAAGGATATTCTAAGTAGGTATAGAATTTCAGATTGCCAGTCTTTTTTTTTTTCATGTAGTACTTTAAAGATGTTAATCCATTGTCTTCTGGCTTGCATGGCTTCTGACAGAAGTCTGTTGTAATTCTTATCCTTAGTCCTCAGTAGACAGCATGTTTATTTTCTCTGACTCCTGTCAAGAGTTTGTCTTTGATGTGTAGCAATTTGCATATGGTATGTCTAGGTATGTTTGTTTCTTTGTTTTTGGTGTTTATCCTCCTGTTGTGCTCTGGTATTCTTAGCTCTTTGGTTCTGTGTCTGTAGCTATTTTTTTTCTTTTTTTTAATTATAAATTTCAGACTCAAAAATTGCCAACATGGTATAGACTGTCAAAAATTGCCAATACTGACTATATTTCAAGTCATCATGGTGGAGTATTAGGAAAAGTTTTCAATTAGCAATAATTACACCACAGATAAGACTTAATTGGCTTTGATACTGCCACTGCATAAAGCTCTGTCACTAATATATTTGAAAGTTCTCAGCCATTATTTTTCTCAGATACGTTTTCTGTTCAATTTTCTCTTCTCCTTCTGGAATTCCAAGGTTAGACTGTCTGGTATTTCTGACATGTCCTACAGTTCTTGGATTACCTGTACCGTCTTGAGTATTTTTCACTTTTTTCTCTTTCCATTTTATTTTGGGTAATATCTTTAAGTTTACCGATTCTTTACTCAGCTTTATCAGTTATACCGATGGCCTCATCAAAAGCACATCTCATCTCCATTACTGTATTTTGTTTCTAATATTTCCATTTTATTCTTTGTAATGGTTTCTAGTTCTCTGCTGAAATTACCTATCTGGTCTTGCATGCTGTCTACCTTTTACTTTAGGTCCTTTAACATATCAATCATAATCAATGGCTGAAAGCTCCAACATCTATGTCATATGTGAGTCTGGTTCAAATGGTTGTTTCATCTCTTCAGATTGAGTTTTTCATGTTTTTTTGTATGCCACATTTTTTTGTTATTCATAGCTGAAAATATTAAATAGAACAATATGGTGAATATTCCAGTTCCAGGATCAAATGCATGTGACTAGAGACAATTTAGGAATGAAAAGAAGTTATGTGGAGGTTTTTATCACCTAGAGTTCAAGTCTACAGTGGTTTGGAAATAGGCTTTGAAAAGTGGGCAGTTTAGACTTTCTCCCCACTTTAATTTTTTTACATCAAGTTAAGGCATACATATTTTTTTTTAATCATAGTCTATAACAGAGGTCAGCAAATTTTTTCTTAAAAGGCCAAATGACAAATATTTTAGGCTATGCGATCTCTGTCACAACTACTCAACTCTGTCATTATCAATACAAAGTCATCCATTCATAATATAAATGAGCATGACTGTGTTCCAATAAAACTTTATTTACAGAAAGAGGCAGTCAGCACGTGGGCCACAGTTAACTGATTTCTGAGCTATAGAATAATATTGAATGAGCAAAGCCTTGTTCTCCATGAGGCAGTCCCACTCTCCAGAATAACCACATTTAACTATTTTCTGTATTCTTTGGTGGATGCACATATAATTCTAGATAATATATGCTTATAACTCTATTTCTTAATATATTAATCTATTGAGACCCTCCTCATCCGACCACAAAACACGAGAAAATTTCTTCCCAGCACTGTGGGAGGCCGAGGCAGGCAGATCACTTGAGGTCAGGAGTTCAAGATCAGCCTGGCCAACATGGGGAAACCCCGTCTCCAATAAAAATACAAAAATTAGCCGGGCATGGTGTCAAGTGCCTGTAATTCCCAGATACTTGGGAGGCTGAGGCAGGAGAATCACTTGAACCTGGGAGGTAGGGGTTGCAGTGAGCCAATATCATGCCACAATACTCCAGCCTAGGCAACAAAGCAAGACTCCGTCTCAAAAAATTAAAAATTAAAAAAAAATTTAAAGAAAATTTCCTGTTTTACATTACCTGTTTGTTCTGTGGTGAGCAGGTATATGTAAGCCCAACCCTAGAGTCCAAAAGAGCTGAGAGGTAGAAGAAGGAGGTTAACAAATGCAGTTTCTCAGAAAGAAACATTTAGGCTGGACATGGTGGCTCATGCCTATAATCCCAGCACTTTGGGGGACCGAGGCAGAGAGATCCCTTGAGCCCAAGAGTTTTGAGACCAGCCTGGGCAACATAGTGAGACTCTGTCTCTACAAAAAATACAAAAATTAGCATGCCTGTAGTCCCAGCTACTTGGAAGACGGACGTGGATCACTTGAGCCTGGGAGGCGGAGGCTGCTGTGAGCCATGACTGTGCCACTATGCTCTAGCCTGAACAACAGAGCCACACCCTGTCTCAAAAAAAAAAAAGAAAAAGAAAAAGAAAAAGGAAAAAGAAAAGAAAAGAAAGAAAGAAAGAAACAGGTTTTTATTTTTTATTTTTATTTTTTGAGATGGAATGTCACTCTGTTGCCCAGGCTGGAGTGCAGTGGCAAAATCTCAGCTCAGTGCAGCCTTCGCCTCCCAGGTTCACGCGATTCTTCTGCCTCAGCCTCCCAAGTAGCTGTGGTTACAGGCATGCATTACCACGCCTAATTTGTGTATTTTTAGTAGAGACAGGGGTTCAGCATGGTGGCCAGGCTGGTCTTGAACTCCTGACCTCACGTGACTCACCTGGCTCGGCTTTCCATAGTGCTGGGATTACAGGCATGAGCCACCGCACCTGGCCAAGAAAAGAAGAGACATTTAATATGAATAACAAACAGAAGCAACATCTCTGGTGGCCGAGAGACGGTTGATTCCTGTACTTGCCCTCCAGAAAGTAATCTTTATATAGCAAGCTGCTTTTGGTAAAACACGTGCAGTGGGTCATGTCTCAGACTCCCCTGCAAAATTTGTGACCACTGGAGAAGTTAGATAAGCATCTTTATAAGGAGTTATCTATGCTACAGGCATTGTTTGTTGGCCTGACTGTGGGAATACCTTGGTATTCAGGAGTCAAACATGTATCCTGACGGTGCTATCACTTCAGGTGGTGTTACTCTTGTCTTGCAATAGGCTGTTTTCTTATACTCTTTCCTCCACAACCCCCAAGAATTGTCTTTTTATCAACTTACATATTAATGGTTTTCCCATTGGTTTGTTTCCCATTATAACTTTCCTGTTTCTTTTTCCATTAACAAAAGACCATTCCTCTTGGGCCTCCCCTTGGCAACACGAGGATCTTGCTATTCCTTCCTCACTCTACCCTCCTCCCCATCCCTGGCCGGCTGCTGTTAGTGCTGCTGTGACTTTCACAGCACCCATGTTATAATGTTTGCATTCTGTTTTGTGAATTAACTAGGCCTTTGGTGCTCTTCCAGAAGTTGATTCTAAAAATTGCAAACCAAGAAACAATATTTACAGTATTTTAATTATATAAATATTAGTCATTGCAGTACTAAGTAGTGTGATTGGAGAAATAAATATAATTCACTGGCACTAAATCTATCCCTCCACAGAGAAAGTTCCAAGCATCAAAGTCACATGGATTCTTTTCTCTTATGCTCCAGTATATACTCAAAATCGTGTCACATTTCAGTTTTCAGTCTTACCAATAATCTTCCAGAACTCTTGTTCTCTGCACCTTTTTGGGGTCAGCCCACTGTTGTTTCACGGAAGCAATGTGCTCACAGGGAGCTCTGAGATGTCCACATCTTTAATCCTCTCTCCTTTCCCTGGGAACCAACCTTGGGTTCCTTATCTTGGTTCTTCTCTTTGAAGCTGTTAGTTTTCCTAAAGGTTATCGTAAGGAAAGCTTCAGTTCTTCATATTCTAGGCGTATTCGAAAGAGTATGGTAAATCCATTAGACAGAACTGTTTTCTCCTTTATCCCTGTGTACTGATACGATTGATCATTTTAACAGCCTGGAAAGCTAAGAGTGACGCCAACAGCCTCAGCTGCACTGAGAATGAGGTGAATCACTCCAGGAGAGTTCTGAGCCCAAATACACACTGGCTTGAGTGGTCCTGGGCTTGGTGTCCCCAGCAAAGGCTCTTAGAACTCTATTTCAGCCTCAATCAGTATTTGGTGATCCAGTGGGTGTTTTCTAAACCAGGCTGTCAGCTTGAAGGGTTCTCCCTTGGCGCAAAGTTCTTTTAGCATCTCAATCCAGGTGATGAGTTCCCTTTAAAATGCTGAACAGGACCTGGTACAGTGGCTCACACCTGTAATTCCAGCATTTTGGGAGGCTGAGGTGAGCAGATCACTTGAGGTCAGGCATTCGAGACCCCTAGACAACATGATGAACCGCTGTCTCCACTAAAAATACAAAAATTATCCGGGCGTGGTGGTGCGTGCCTGTAACTCCCAGCTACTCAGGAGGCTGAGGCAAGAGAATCACTTGAACCCTGGAGGTAGAGGTTGCAGTGAGCTGAGATCGCACCACTGCACCCAGCCTTGGTGACAAAGCGAGACTCTGTCTCTCAAAATAAATAAATAAATAATATGCTGAACAGTTTAGTCCCTTGACCTTCTGAAGTGGGGAAAGCTGAGTTCCAGGAGCTGAGCACAATGCACAGAAATAAGCGATGTGAGTCACTGGTTCCAGGAACTCAATATTCTCAGTGAGGCGCCCTCTAGAGCAGCAAGTGCCAGTGGAAGCATCTCTAAATTAATTGGTTCTCTTTGTAAATCCAAAGGACAAATTAAATAAATGAATTGTCTGAGGCCAGTTGATATATAGTTCACATTTCCTCTGCAAAGGCTTGAGTACAGATTTAATTATGCATTTCTAAAGCCACATGATTTAGTGCTGAGGCCTTCTTGGGCCTTTGATAACTGCCATAATTATCAAGGCCTTGGAAAGTGTAAAAGGTGTTTTCCGTGATATTTACTTATGTCCTCTGTACAAAATGCATAAATCTGTTGCTAAGAATGTTACTAAAAACAGAAAGGAAAGCGTATGTTGTTCCTTTTTTTCTCCCCCTCATCTAAGGCACTACGTAAATATCATCTGCAAATTGTTAACTGTTCAGCTTGTGCTTTTATGACAGGGTTGGACCTAGGGAATGAAAAACAGCTCCCAGTGCTGATACAGGGACACACCTGGCTGGCAACTTTGTTTCCAGAATGCCAAAGAGTGTAGGCATTCATTCCTTCATGCTGTAATAGGGTACAGTGGGCATTCTCTAACTTTTATTTCAGCTACTTAGAGGAAAAAAGCTACCATGACACTTGTGATAGTTTTGTTTCAACTCGATTGGGTCACTGGTTGCCCACAGAGCTGGTTAAACATTATTTCTGGATTTGTCTGCGTGGGTGTTTCTGGAAGAGATTAGCATTTGGATTTAAGGGCTGAGTAAAGCAGATTGCCCTCAGCAATACAGGTGGGCATCACCCAATCTACCGAGGACCCAAACCAAATAAAAATGGAGCGGGAGGGAGGATTTGCCATCTCTGTGTCTGATGCTTGCCATCTGCTCTCAATGCTCCTGCTTTTCAGGCCTTCAGACTCAATCCACACAGGCCTGCCAGCTGTTAGACCTCTGAACTAACCACCAGCTATCCTGAGCCTCCAGCTCACAGATGGCAGATTGTGGGACTTCTCAGCCTCCATACTCAAGTGAACCAATACCTTATAATAAATCTCTTCATATGCAGTCTTGCACTGCTTAACGATGAAGCTACATTCTGAAACATGCATTGTTAGGCAATTAAGTCATTGTGTGGACATCGTAGAATGCACTTACACAAACCTAGATGGTACAACCCACAACACACCTAGGCTGTATGGTGTAGACTGTTGCTTCTGGCTACAAACCTATACAGCATGATACTGCACTGAATACTCTAAGCAATGTAACACAATGGTAAGCATTTGTGTATCTAAACATAGAAAAGGCACAGTAAGGCTGGATGTGGTGGCTCACACCTGTAATCCCAGCACTTGAGGTCGGGAGTTTGAGACCAGTCTGGCCAAAATGGGGACACCCTGTCTCTTCTAAAAATACCAAAATTAGCTGGGCGTGGTGGCACACAACTGTAGTCCCAGCTACTTGGGAGGCTGAGGCAAAAGAATCATTGAACCCAGGAGGCAGAGGTTGCAATGAGCCAAGATCACCCCACTATACTCCAGTCTGGAGAACAGAGAGAGAGACTCCATCTCAGAAAAAAGGAGAGAGAGAGAAAGAAAAGGCACAGTAAAAATATGGTATTATAATTTAATGAGACCACTGTTGTATACGTGGTCCGTCATCCACCAAAACATTGTTATATAATACGTATCTATAGATCTCTATGCTATCGGTTCTGTTTCCCTGAGAACCTAGACTAATATACCACCAAATGGTGATCTCTGGTGTTGCAAGCACAATAACTATCTTGTCTGTCCTCACACATTTTATTGTGAAATGACACTGAGCATTGTCCAGACTGAGAATGTACCAGCTATAATTTCTGCCCTCCCCCCCCCCCGCAATGCCCTGCCAACTTCAGAAACAGATTGGCAAGTCATGATCAGCAAAAAGTGTGTTCACTGAGAGAAGTCAGCCACTATTCAGACACAGGAGTGAGACTCTGGGGGCAGGAGGGCATCTGGGAGAAATGATACAATGACTTTCCCTTTAAACACAGAGGCTGGAACAAGGCTGTGGGTTTAATATGACTTGGGATTGCCTCTGTGGTTCTCAGCCAGCTCTGAGATAGATAAGCACTCAGACCTGCCTGTTCAAGGCTGGTTTCCAGCTCAAGAGGAAGGTAGGGGCGTGGAAATTAGAAAGCACCCCCCGCAACACACACGCACACACACATACATACACAAAAACACACAAACACACATGTGCACAGCTGACTGTTATTTTTTGGGATTGTATTTCAAGGCCTCTGAAGTCACCGAAGTCTCTAAAACACAGGTGGTCGTGGGGCTTCTCACGATAAGCTTTTGGAATCTTCTGTCCTCATTAAAACCAAACCACAGTTCTGCAGGGCTGCTCCAAGAGCCAGCCCCATGGGACACAAGTTTTCTCCATTACCATGACAGTTTTCTCCATTACCAATGAGCAGCCTGCAGGGATGCCACGTGTGACCTGGGGTGGGGCCGGAGGTCAGGCTGGGCACCTGAGCGCTGTCAGACTCCCAAGGCCTTTCTCATGTCTGGGGTACTCCGCAGGCACCTTGATGCTGATTGAGCAAGGAATCCAGCTTAGCAAAGAACAGGCGCAGACATTTCCTGCTTGATTGGAATCGTTAATACGCGGTTCCGGGAACCTAGCAAGTTCTGCTCCACTTGGCACCTAGCACAGTCCCAGATGGTAAATCTTCCCTGTCACCACCGTTGTAACTTCCCAGAGGGATCCTGGAATTGCTCCAGGAGGCCTCGGGCCAACTGCTAAGCCCCAACGTCCCCTCCTCATCACCTCACCAGAGCAGTTCACAGTCTAAGAGCTCGATGCTTCCATGAAGAGGCATATCGAAACCTTGTTACATGTAGCCAAACTATACATGAGCGAACAATACAAAAATGATGACAGATTTGAGCTCAGTGGATGAGAGGCAGCAGCTGCGTGTTTGCTACATGGCATGGTCAGGCTTTTGAGACCTGTTTAAAATGTGGGCAGATAAGGGGAGGCTGACGTAGAAGGAGGAAATGGGCACATGTCCCTGGCATCTGTTGCAAGTCCTCCCACTTCCCTGAGAACACAGTACACAGCATCCAGGAGAAACTGGCCAGGACTCCGTGATCAGGCACCTCAATACCAGCGACAGTTGGACTTGCATTCCCTGGGGCTGGCTCACAAGCCTCAGAGCTCACAGCATAACATCTTCTTCTGACATGTGCTCATTGAACACCGACCATGAGCCAGGCACTGGGTAAGCACTGAGGAAACACGGGGAGAGTGACATGTCCCCGCCCCCAGCAGGCTCTCAGCTCACTGGGCAGAGGAGTTGGGCAAGTCCTGGGGCAGACACAGAACATCCCTCCCGTGCAGGGAACATGGCAGTCACAGCCACCAGAGGACCGGCTGGAGCAAGGCCCTGCTGTGGTCTGGATGCTGGTGACCCCCGAAATTCCTATGTTGAAGCCTAACCCCAGTGTGCTGGTGTTAGGAGGTGGGGCTTTTGAGACCTGATTAGGTCATGAGGGTGGGGCCCTGATGAACTGGATAGGTCCTTATAAGAAGAGGCCCCAGGGAGGCCCTTCACCCTTTCCACCATGGGAGGACATAGAAGGCACCATCTATGAACCAGAAATCGGGCCCTCACCAGACACTGAATCTGCCCCTTGATCCTGAACTTTCCAACCTCCAGAACTGTGAAAAATAAGCATGTTGTTTATAAGCCACCCGGTCTATGGTATTTTGGTATTGCAGCCCAAACCAGCCAGGGCAGGCATCCACCGTCTTGCAGGAAGTGGATGAATGGGCGGGGCAGGGGAGGATGGAGGAGGGGAGCCAGCACTGAGACCCAAACCAAGAGCAAGGGGGAGTTGAGAGGGGCGGGTATTGTGGAAAACCGTGCTTAGGCATTTAGAACTTATTCTAAAATCCATGAGAACTTGCTGAAAATTTTTGTTTTCATCTATGTGACATTACTATCATCTCTATGCTAACAACTCCTGCCTTTACTTCTTCCCGCTGTTGCAGACCTCTGTTCTGTACGCCATGTGCCTCCCTTGGTCTCCAGAAGTCCACTAGGCACCTTTACACCTAGACACCTCCCCTGAACACAAATCTGCCTTCCTATGACAGTCCCATGTGACATTGTCATATCATAAGAGATATATTTGATTCTCCACCCTGGTTCTGGCACGAGAACTCTAAAAGGCTTGGGATTTCCTAAGAGATAGGGGTGAGAGGAATGTCTTTTGTTATTCAAGGTGAGTTCCTTCTAACCATACCTGAGCTTACGGTGGGCTCCTAGAGATCCTCAGATGGGAATGGTTGCCCCAGGAACCAACCTTGTGACTACAGGGTTAGCACTTTCAGCTCCCCCATCTCCCCTCCAAGTAGATGAGAAGGACAGGAGATTGAGGTACACACCAATGCCCAGGGATTTAACCTACCATGCCTAAGGGATGTGACCTATGCAAAACCCCTCAGGAACAGGGCAGGAGAGCTTCTGGGTTGGTGAGCACAGGGAGATGCTGGGATGATGGTGTGTCCAGAGAGAGCCTGGACACTCCGCAGCAGCCACCCCAATGCCTTACCCAGGGCAGGCCTTTCACCTGCTGTCCCTGAGTAGCAGGGACAGTAAGTGTAAGTAAAGTGTTTTCCTGAGTTCTGTGAGCTGTTCTAGCAGATGATGAAACCTGAGGAGGGGTTTAGTTTATAGTCCATTGGCCAGGCATATGGGAGGCCCAGGCTTTGCGACTGGCCTCTGAAGTAGGGGCAGCCTTGTGGGACAGAGCTCTTAACCTGGAAGACCTGACGCTGATGGATAGTGTAAAACAGAATTGAATCGTAAGACACCCAGTTGGTGTTGGGAGAGTTGGCGAACTGGTTAGGGTGAAGTAAAAACCCAAACACTTGGTGTCAGAAGTTAGAGCAGAAATGGTTCAAAGTCCCTGTTTCAGTGAATGGTCCTTCTCCCCCTGGATGCCTGTGCCAGGCATGCAGGAGTCACCACTCACCCTCCACATCCGGTGCGTGCCCTCGTCTGTGGGTTCCACTCCACAAGCCACCACTAATGCATTCAGGTCTCTGCGTCTCTGCTCTCGCCAGCCCGGCCCCAGTTCGGCCTCCCTGAGCCACTGCAGCAGTCTCCCAGAAGCTCAAAAACGGTGCTTAAAACTTGCATTTTAGAAAGATGGGTTTTGGATAAATGTGGAGGATGGACTGGGGGCCAGTGAGAAGGGGACAAGGGATAGTGTCCGTGTCTTGTTCCTTCATTTGTTCGCTGAAGCCATGATGCACCGTGAGCGCCTGCTGTGGTCCAAAGCCTGGGAGAGGGCTGGGCTGGGACAGAGAATGGAGCGTCACCTACAGAGAGAAGAGGATCATGGGCAGGGGAAGGTGGTGATGGCTGAAGTTGCCCAGAGAGAGTGCAAAGGGAGCTGGGGCTGAGGCCAGATGCCCTAAGGGGCGGAATGAGGAGAAGAATTGAGGAAGCACAGAGAGTAGGAGCACACCGCCAAAGGAGGGGCAGAAGCCAGGCTCTGCAGGGCTGTGGAAGCTGGAGGAGTAGGTGGTCCCAGAGTCCCATGCCCCTGGGGATCCAGGAAGGTAAGAGGGAAATCAGCAACAAGGAGGTAGAAGAGGTTCCTTGGCATGTGGGGCAGAAGCCAGACTGTGGTGATTGAGAGCTGCATGGGAGGTAGAAAAGTGACTGCCAAGCATGATCACAGGCGAGAGAGCCGATTGTGAAATCTGCAGGAATTTTCTGAGCCAGGCACCAAACACAGCCAGTGTTAAAAATTAAATGATGAAAACTTACAGTTAAATAGATTACATTAGAAACAAAACAATAAATACTTAAAACTCATCTCTCCTACTTTGCTACCTTCTACCAGTAGCTATTCGCCGGAGATAATGTCCATCCATCGTGCCCCTATAGCGGGAATTCTATGTAATCACGCCCGTCCATGCATCTCTTCCAACTCTGCTTGTAGTGTTATCTCATTGGTGGCTTGAAATTGGCTGTGATGGGAGTATTTACACCACGGAAACCAGCAACTCCTCAAATCAGACCTTTTTATTCCCAGAGAGCCAGTTGTGAAACGTTTACCAGCACCGCTGGAGGAGTGAGATCAGAGCACTTTCTTCTGAGCAGTGGCACATTAGCAAATGGAAGGGAGAAAAAGACAGCAGCAATGTACAGGTTTTCGGGCTGCGTGGCAGGGAAGTGAGCGCTTTGCCTCTGATGACTTCCATTTCCCTCTGTTGGGCTGGGGTGAGGTCAACTGCTCTGTGTGTGGGAGCCAGAGAAGAAAGCGACACAGAACAGATGCAAACCAAGAAGGCTGGAAGATAAGAGCAGAGCCATCCGGACCTGAGCCCCTCGGGGGTATGAAACAGGAGTCGTGGAAGCAAATTAGTACGTGCACTGCATGGAGAGGGACAGAAGGGGCAGAGAGGAGCATCTAATGTAAGATGTTAGAGAAGCTCACTTTGTCAGCGTTTCAGAGCTTCCTGTGTGCAGCACGGATCTAAAGCCGGTGGATGCAGGGAGGTGAACAAGAACCATCTTCACTTCCTGCATGCCGATGGCGGAAATGAGACATCGGCAAAGAAACATCACGATCCCCCAATTATGGTGAACGCCGTGGAGGAAACAAAGGACACTGTGACACCAAGGAAGGAAGAGAGGTTACTTTTCATAATGGGGTGGCTGTAAATAGAATTGAAGGCTGAAAACGAGCTGATAAAATGGCTTGTTTGAAGGTGAACAAGAGTACGTAATAAAAAATAATTCTCCCTCCCATCCCCAATGCCAGCTTCCACATTTCTCTCCCCGGGAGCAGCCATGGTTCCTCACATCCATTTCCAGAGGTATCCTAGGAACAAGCTGTTTGAGGAGCTGGGGAAATAGGAGCATGTGCAATGGCCCTGGGGTGGAAAGGGCCTGCTGCGCTCTCAGCTGCAGCAGAGCTTCTCAAGCCTTAATTTGCATTTGAATCACCAGGGGATCTTGCTGAAATTCTGATTCCCGATCAGTAGGTCTGGAGAGGGCTTGAGATTTCTAATGAGCTCCAGGTAATGCTGAGGTACCTGATCGGGATCTCACTTAGAGAAGTAAATAAAGTCGTGGGGAATCATTAGAGACCAGTCCAGCCACAAATGTCACTGGAGAAGGAAGAACGGGTCAAGATCAGGGCTGCACAGGTAGGTCGGGCGGCTCAGTCAGGGTCTCTGAAGTAAGAAGCTTGGGTATTATTCTAAGTGCGACAGGAGCTCACTGAAAAGCTTTGTGTAGACTAGGGGTGGGAGTGGCGTTATATGATCTACTTTTTCTTTCTAAATCACTCTAACTGCTGGTGAAGCAGGCAAACTGACAGTGGGAGACCCACTGGGAGGCTACTGCACAAATCTCAGCAATAGGTGACAGTGACAGGGCCCATGTGATGACCGGGAAGATGGACGGAAGTGGGCAGATCCGAGGGGTAGTTTTAAGGTAGAACTGAAAGAACTCATGGATGTGTCGAATATGGGGAGTGAGGGAAAAGGAAGCCCCAAGGATGCCTCTTGGGGTTGTCTCTTGAGCAAGTGAGTGGCCTGGGCCAGGATTTACTGAGGCGGAGGGAGGGGCAGGGACATTGAGAAGACTGCACGTCACCAAACGGAGATGTCAAGAAGACAGCGGCATGTGTGAGGCCAGGGCTCTCAGGAAGGTCTGGCGTGGGATATAAGTTGGGAGTCGTCAGCAGGGGCATTTTCTAAGGCTGTGAGAATGGGCTGTAGAGAAGATCAGGAGCTCTCGGATGAACCCTGATGGGCATGGTCCCTAGGGACTGGGTAGAAGAACCAGCAACCAGAGGGCACCGAGGGAGGCTGCAGGCAGCATTGCCAGCAGGATTTGAAATGAGGAGATTGTAGAAGGGCTAACTCAAAGGGTTTGCGTTTTACCCTTTTCCCCCTCTTGCATTTATGGATCATTTGAAAAGAGAAGAGATGGGAAAGAGGGGGAGTCAGGAACACAGGCGAAGCGCATCTGCCCGCTTCTGGTGAGACCAGCCCGGCAGCTGTCACGTCAATACGGCTCAATAACACCTGCTGGAAGAACAAAGGAAGAGCTGCTGGCACTGAGTCACACGTGGACACAAACCACAGGACGGGCCGTAGACGCCAGCCCCTTCCCCTTCCTGCCCTGTGCCTGTTCTTCATGTAAATCTATTACTCTGATCATTTATTCATCGTGTAGCAAATGATCATTTTCCTGTCATTTGTTTTTTACTATTTTTATTTCCATTATCACATTAGATTTTCACACATGGGAGCCTATGGGGGACATCTTTGTTTATTAGTTTATAACTTAAAATGAATATTTTATACAGGAACATTTAAACAGAGGCAGAAAAACCCTTAACCCAATTTTATCTTATGCTAAAATTTCATTATCACCAATTCTCAGGCCTCCAAGCACTGTGCAAACAATCCTTGAGGAATGGGTGTTATCAATTATTAATAACTATTAAATTAGCATGGAGTCTGATTTTCCCCTAAGTATGTCTCATAACTGCAGAGCAGAGAAGGAGCCTCTGCTCCCTCCTGGGTCTCCTGTTCAAACAAACCTGAACCCGGCCCAGGCACCCAGGTGTCTTGGAGCGGCCAGCAGTGAACCCACAGCTGTGCCTCTGCCCTGCAGGGCACCCCAGGCCAGGACATCCTCCAGAGCGGAAGGATGAGCCCTTCTCCTAGGGAATTTCTGGCAGATGGATGTGATCTTGATATTCTCTGCAAGTGGCAGAAGGAGTTTGTCCCCCTCACCATCTGTTATGGGCTGAATTCTGTCCCCCTAAGATTCAGATATTGAAATCCTGACTTCCAAAAACCCAGAATGTGACTGCATTTGGAAACAGGGCCTTTAAAGGAGACTAAGTTAAAATGGACTGGTCCTCACTTCAGTATGACTGCTGTCCTTATAGGAAGAAATCCGGACATAGACACACACAGAGGGACGGCCACATGAAGACACAGGGCGAGGATGGCAGTTACAAGCCAGGGAGAGAGGCCTCAGAGGAAACCAGTCCTGCTGACTCTTTGAACTCAGGCTTCCAGCCTCCAGAATTGTGAGAAAATAAATTTCTGTTTTAAGTCATGAGGTCTGTGGTATTTGCTATGACAGCCAATGCAAACTAACACGCCATCTGCACCCTTCCCTCCCACTGTGTCTGATGCCCCAGGAACCACTGTCTTCCTTTATCCCAGGATGTCTGCAAGGAAGAAAATGTCCCTTTTCTAGCATTTAGAAGCCACCAACATTGAATAAGAACTCTGGGGTAGAAGCAGCGAAGAAAAGATTCCTGCTGTTCCCATCACAGCGGCCTTGGAGATGAGGAGACAGATGGGTCTGACTGGAGCGAGTCCCGACCCGACCTTCTCCCGTACACTCTACACATCAGCCATCAAGACTGAGCCAGGCTTGTGAGGGCAGAGTGGGAGGGAGATGAGGCCCAAGGTTCTTGTCAGGACCTTCAAGATCTTCCTCTCTTCTCTACTACCAAAACTGTGAGGGGAAAAAAAACCCAGGGTGAGATTGGAAATTCAGTCACCCACATCCTTGCAGTGGCTAACAGCTGTTAAGGGACATTTTATTTGTTTTTTGGGTTTTTTTTTTTTGAGACAGTCTCCCTCTGTCGCCCAGGCTGGAGTGCAGTGGTGCCATCTCAGCCCACTGCAGCCTCCGCCTCCTGGGTTCAAGCAACTCTCCTGCCTCAGCTTCTCAAGTAATTGAGATTACAGGTGCCTCCCACCACGCCCTGCTAATTTTTGTATTTTTTAGTAGAGACGGGTTTTCACCATATTGGCCAGGCTGCTCTCAAACTCCTGACCTCAGGTGATCTGTCCACCTTGGCCTTCCACAGTGCTGCAATTATAGGTGTGAGCCACTGCGCCCAGCTAAGGGACATTTTAATAAGCCCCTAACTGCAAATAGCCTTAAGCTAAAAAATGGTATTTTGAGTATGTATTCTCAGATAGGAAGGTTTAGAAGAGCCCAGTGAAGCTGCCTTAGTGCCCTACAAGTCACCCCAAAAGAGCTGGCTGCCTGATCGAAGCCAGAGCCTGCCCTCCTTTTAATTTGTACAGAATCTCATAGACTGCGCTGTTTACAGCACATCTTACTGTTAAATGTGGCCACCACAAGGATGCTTTGGTGTATTCATAGACAGCATAGCCACGGAGGGGACACAGGCTCTGGGGTCAGATTTGTTTCTGTTTGTGTCTCAGATTTGCAACTTAATATATGTGTGACCTCAGCAAGTTACTTATTCCTCCCATGCCTCAGTTCCTCATATGTAAAATGAGATAATAATGGTACCTCTCTCATAGGGTTTGCTGAGGATTAAATGGGTGAGTACATGACTGTAGCATGTTGTAGGAGTGTTGAACAGCATTATCGTCATGTGGGCTTTGGTTTCCCGTCTGTAGCATAGAGCTACCAATACCTGCCTATGGCATATTGTTTCTGTGGGGATTAAATGAGATGCTGAATGACAAGCACATGGCACACAGTAGATGCTAGTGTGTGTTCCTTTCCTGCTTCTACTATTTTTTTTCTGAGATGGAGTCTCACTGTGCCGCCCAGGTTGGAGTATAGTGGCACAATCTTGGCTCACTACAACCTCCACCTCCTGGGTTCAAGCAATACTCCTGCCTCAGCCTCCCGAGTAGCTGGTATTACAGGCGTTCACTACCATGCCCAGCTAATTTTTGTATTTTTAGTGGAGACAGGGTTTCACCATGTTGGCCAAGCTGGTCTCAAACTCCTAACCTCGTGACCTACCTGCCTCAGCCTCCCAAAGTGATGGGATTACAGGCATGAGCCACCGCGCCCTGCCTCCCACTTCCACTATTTTAAGGAATACTGGTGATTCAGTTAACATCTCATCTGGTAGAAACATTGATTGATACCAACATCCTTAACATCTAACCACAGCTGAGTAGCCAAAATAACTATCTCCAGGGTCATGCTCTGAGGAGTCCAGCTTTATGGGTAGTGAAACTTTTCCTGACAGCCTGCTAATTTCCCCTTCCCAGATACAAAGTCCTTTTGATCACTTATTATGTTCTGAGCTTTATGTCACTTAATCCTCACCATAAACACATTGAGGTAGATATCATCGTCCCTGTTTTATAGATGAGAAAAGTAGGGCTTAAAAAGGTTTAAAAACCCCCAGGCTGAGGCAGGAGAATTACTTGAACCTGGGAGGCAGAAGTTACAGTGAGCTGAGGTCACACCACTGCACTCCAGCCAGGGCAGCAAGAGCAAAACTTCGTCTCAAAAAAAAAAGTGGAAGGGTTAAAAAACTTTCCATAGATAACATTGCTGGTACAGGTCACACCCTCACCATAAAACCCGGGACTTTCCGACTCCCAAGCCCAGCCTTGAACCTCTGTGGTTTCCAGAACCAGAGCTGACGGGGAGCAGCAGATGCTATAGAAGCTGTCACAGGCAGGGAATAGGCAGGAGAGTAGACGGCAGGATAGCAGAGTGCCCTAAGCTGGTCCAGGAGGGGCAAAGGATCCTACGGAGACAAATAGGGACTGATCATAATTTTGACCCAGCCCTACCCACTCTCCTCCCTTCCCCATCCTTGTTCAGGTACTGTCTCTTTCTGTTTTCCAAACATTGCCAACATTTTTTTTTTTTTAGAAAATAGGCTTTATTGTGATATATTTCACACACGGCACAGTTCACTTCTTTACAGTGTACTGTGCAGTCGCTTTTTAATGTAGTCAGAGTTGTGTCTCTACCACCACAATCAGCAAAGTGTTACCATTACCCCAGATGTCATTACATCGTTGTCATCACCCCACACTAGCCACTGCGCCCCAGTCCCCCCAGCCCCGGGCAGCCACTCATCTACTTTCTGTCTTTACAGACTTGCCGATTCTTGGCATTTCGTATAAATGGAATCATACAAATGTATGGTCTTTTGGGTCTGAAATCTTTCATTTAGCATAATGTTTTCAAGGCCTAGTTTTAAACTAAATTAAAAAATGGTTAAAGGTCAATGTGTAGTACTGGGCATAAAGTAGAGAGACTCAGTAAATGCTTATTGAATTGAAATACAATAGTTTTTTTTTTTGAGATGGTGTTTTACTCTTGTCACCCAGACTGAAGTGCAGTGGTGCAAACTTGGCTCACTGCAGCCTCCGCCTCTCGTGTTCAAGCGATTCTCCTGCCTCAGCCTCTCGAGTAGCTGGGATTACAGCCATGCACCAGTATGCCCTGGTAATTTCTGTATCCTTACTAGAGACAGGGTTTCACCATGCTGGCCAGGCTGATCTCAAATTCCTGACCTCAAGTGGTCTCACTTTGGCCTCCCAAAGTGCTGGGATTACAAGCTGAAGTACAATTTTTGATTATAAGTGATTGCCCTGAATCATCAAGAAAAGGCTACATTATATTTGCCACATTTGCTTTATTTTTCTTTTTGAGACAGGGCCTCACTTTGATATCAGTGATATCTAGGCTGTACTGCAGTGGTGCCAACTGGGCTCACTGCAGCCTCAATCCCCTGGGCTCAAGCAATCCTTCTGCTTCAGTCCCTCAAGCAGCTGGCACCACAGGCATGTACCACCTTGCCTGGCTAATTTTTGTATTTTTTGTAGAGACAAGGTTTCACCATGTTGCCCAGGCTGGTCTCAACCTCCTGAGCTCAAGGGATCCGCCTGCCTTGGCCTCTCAAAGTTTTGGAATTACAGGTGTATGAGCCACTGCACCTGCCAGACCCCTCACTTTTTTTTTTTTTTTTTTTTTTGAGAAGGAGTTTTGCTCTTGTTGCCCAGGCTGGAGTGCAGTGGTGTAATCTTGACTCACTGCAACCTCCACCTCCAAGCAAGTCTCCTACCTCAGCCTCCCGAGTAGCTGGGATTACAGGCATGTGCCACCATCCATGACCCATCACATTCTTTTAAAAAGCGGAGAACTGAGTGACACATTCTTGAAAATTTTCCATTCCAAATGGATGAAACCTAAGATTGGCTATTTAAGATGTCTCAGATGCTGGAAACCTAGCTTCCCAGGGTGGCCTGTTCTTGGCAACTCCAGACAGTGAATGTTTCACCAGGCTGTGTGTTCACTCCATTTGTTATTTGCTTAATTTGTTCATCTTTACAGGCACGTGTTGCTATCACACGTTATTCTATATGTCTGTACTGCTGATTTCTGTTAACTTAGCTCTACTTCCCCCTATGTTCGATGGATAGTTACTGTTTTAATCCCATACTGGGTTGTCCCTTCTATTCCTTTACTCATGTACCCTCCTCTATTATCACTATATTATCGCTATAGCTGTATTGGCGCAAGATCAGCCTTTGAAAACAGTCTTTGTGTGTTCTCTCACGCCAACATTCTGACTATACTTTTCTGGTTTTTGAGTGATTTATGTGGGACGAGTGTAAACCTCTTGCTGAAGTTAAGATGTATCATGTAAAGACAAGCTTTGATTGATCAAACTTAGACCCCGTCGTAAAATTTTCCCTAATCCGCCAGGATGTCCTCTTCCCATAGCCATACTTCATGTTTATTATTCAGGAGGGTTAAGTAATGAGACAGCTATGAGTGCTCGGATCAGGCATTTTCCTTTGTGAGGGTTGGAGAATGACTTTTCTCCCCTTTCTTATCGTTAGCTACTGTGCGAATTCTCCTAAAGCTACTGAAACAATGGCAACGGTTTATATGCCAGGCATCTCCAGGGCTTGTGCTCTGTGCACATGTCTCGTCTAAATAAATATAAATACTTTCTCTGTTTCTCGTTCATCTTCCCCAAATTTCTGATTCTGCTCTTGCAGCTTCATAAAACCCAGAGCCCACCTGGCAGTAGCAGCTGCTGGCCCAGGTCAAACTTGGGGAGTGGAGCTGCCTTCCAGGTGCACGCTGCGTGATCCTGACTTCCTCCTGACAGTCCCAGGAACCCCCATGAGCTGATTTCATGGTTGCATGTGAAAACCTTTGCCTTTCTAGAAGTCTTGTAATTTCGTCTGCAGAAGGCTGGGCTATTGGCTCCCGAAGGATTGCTAGCTGGTCTAGACCCCGCCCTTTCTTCTCCAGGCTTTTCCCACCGCTGCTCTTCTCCTGGCCTCAGGCCTCATGCCTGGGTCTCCAGCTGCCACCTCGTTGGCTTACTGTTTCTCCGTGACGCTGTCTCTAGCTAGTTATAATTGGCAGGCAACCAGAAGCCTCATCTGCCAAGGGCGGAAGTCACGTCTGAAACAGGCTTCCCTCTGAGGACTGTGGGCTAACCCAGCATCTTGCCACTTCGTGTGGGACTTCCTCATTCTTAGTGCATAACTGTGTTTGACCCTCAGGGATGACTAGTGTTTCCTGGCTTCGGTACAGTTGACTTCTCCAGAAAGGATCTGGCTCACTCTCAGTTTCCTGTAGCCCTACATCCTAATTAAAAAATGGGAAAACTGTATCTAGAGTCCTATAGAAAGAGAAATAGAACCCGCATATGTGCCTACAATTTATCCATTCTCAATTCATTATTTTTAAAACGTAGCTGATGGTTTGGTTCTGAGACCAGATGGTCCAAAAATTACCATTCACTCATGGTAGGCTCATCAACTACTATAATCTTTCAGAAAAGTAATTTAGTAATATATGTCGGGACCACGTAAAAACCCCTTAGAATTCTTCAGTCCACTCTGACGAATTTATCCTAAAGATACCAACATATGTGGACCAAAATTTGTGTGCAAGAATATTATGTAGAATTTCTGTGTTGAGAAAATTCGGAGACAGCCTAGCTGTCCAAAAATAGGACAAAATAAAACACGGTACAGCAATATAGTGAAATATTATATAACCATTAAGTTATGTTCTTCAACAGTATTTTTAAAATAAGGAAAATTCCAACATTTTTGAAGAATCTTTTGAAAAACAAGAGTACAGACCAGGCACAGTGGTGCACACCTACAATCCCAGCACTCTGGGAGGCCAAGGCAGGTGGATCACTGGAGCCCAGGAGCTGGAGGCCAGCCTGGGCAACACAGCGACACCCTGTCTCTACAAAAAATACAAATAATTGGCCAGGTGTGTTGGTGCACAGCCGTGGTCCCAGCTACTTGGGAAGCCTGAGATGGGAGGATTGCTTGAGCCCAGGAGTTTGAAGCTACAGTGAGCTGTGATTCTGCCACTGCACTCCAACTTGGGTGACAGAGTGAGACCCCATCCCAAAATAAAATAGAATTTAAAAAGAGCACATGCGTGAAAAGTGGAACGTAACACTTTAGGTAATAACATCCCAATCACATAGCTGTGCGTAGGGCAAACACAAAAGCATTCATAGTATTTATCTCTGGTGGTAGAATTACCAGTGATAAAAAAAAAATACCTTTTTCTGTATATTCCAAGTGTTCTACAATAAATGTATAACTTTCCTAATCGGAAAAACAATCGTTATTTGTTAAAAGAAATTAGGCCACAAAAAAAGCAAAAACACAAAAGCCTTGCCTGCTTTTTATTTCTCCCTGTTTTACCACATCCTTTCTCACTAATGGAGAAAAAAAAAGGAACTAATATTTATGGTGCCAAGAATGTAGATCCTTCCTATAACTTGAAAGGTACATGTGTATCTCTCCCATTTTGAAGGTAATAAAACAAAATCACCAAAAAAAAGGGTGGCAAAAATAAAATATGACTGCAAGCCCACCGACCCCAAAGGCATCTTCTCGACCGACACTGTCCCCACCTGTGATATTTTTAAGTTGTATCTTTTTTTGTACCTGGGCTTTCTCATTTTATCAAAATAAACTTCCCTTTGGTAACAAAGACGTTCTACTTTCTGTAAAATCTTCATTCCAGCTAATTTTCATTGGCTAAGATTTTGTCTAAGTAGTACCAATGCTTTAAATAATCATACTAAAAATACAGCCTAATTGGTCTGAATGAAATCGAACAACTGCAATTGTTCAAACAAGCTGGATGCAGCAATTTTGCACGTGTCTCGTCATTTTGCTGTAGTAATCACTGCAAACGAACGTCTGATACACAAATCTCAGAGAAGTCATGGTTTCGTGGGATCAGCCTGGAGAAGCTGCCACCTCTTCCATCCCTCTGAGAACATCCTCCTACTTGGTGGCATTAGCATTGCTGCCTGGCCAGGTGAAGGCCTGGCAGGTTGTAGGAAGCCTCCGGTGGGAGCTCACCAGACCTTGAATACCCCTTCTGTATCACCCCAAATGGAATGTGGTTATGCAGACAGCCTTTAACAATCCTTGTCACCTGGATCTGAAACACAGCTTTAATGATGTCACATGTGTCATCTTGCCGCTTGCCTGCACCCGCAGATCCCCTGCTGCTGTGTGACAGTGACCACTGTGCCGTGCTTGCCTGTTACTCTGTGACCCAGGAGGAACTGAGAAGACATGCCTGAGTTGAGCAAGGCCCAGCTATTATCCCTCACACCTTATGAAAAGGAAATGGGGGCCAGAGAAGTTAAACAATTTGCCCAAGTCCCCGCAGCTTCCAGTGCGTGCATCAGAGCTGCTGCCGCCTGTGGCTTTTGAGCACTTACAATGTGGCTTTCTGAAATAAGATGGGCTGTAAGAGTGAACTATGCCCTGGACTTCTGAGACGTGTTTTGAAAAAGTATGTATAATATCTCATCAGTCATTTTTATATCACGGCATATTTAAATGTTCATTTTGGATACACTGAGTGAAATAAAATATACCACTAAAATTAATTTCACTCTTTTAAATTTTTATCTTTTTAAATATGGTTACTAGGAAATCTCATTACAAATGTGGCTTGCGTTGAATTTCTATTAGAAGCAATGTCTCAGAACTCTGTTTTCTTCATCTGTTAAATGATGTTAACAGTGAGAATAGCTGTTAAGTTCCCAAGACAGTAAGTGTCCTATAACTGCTTGCGTTCTTCCCCCACCACTTTTTCACCAGAACACCAAGTCTCCTGACTTTCACTTGCGTGATTCGGATACATTCAAAACCATTGTTCCATTTCCATCCAGATTTCTCTTGAGTAGGGGCATTTTTTTTTCTAGTCATGTGTCATTTGAAGTCTTATGATTACAGTTTGTAAATAGCAAGTCAGAAGTTGGAAACTCAGCCAAGATTCTGAAACCGCCTTGCCTAAAGTAGAGGCATCAGAGAATGCACCTATTCATAAACCTGTCCCAGGCACTTGTGAAAAGATACGCTGACATTTAGGCAGGAAATGCACACAAGGTAATTCATTCCCATTGAAGCTCGCCGAGCATCAATCTGGTTGTGATATGAATTATTCATGTCCCCCCACCACACCAGCCTCATGTCCAAGGCTGATGTCAGTGCAGGACTCCTAGCTCCTCTCTAGGACCTGTGCTGGGTAGCTGTACACAGGTCAACCTTCCAGAGGTCCTAGAGCCGGCTCTCATTCTCTCTGTGGTGACGACTCACCCAAGTGGGCTCAGAGGCTGCTATCGACACCTCATTGGCCACTACGATTCAGTTCTCTTATCCAACTGCCAGAAGACAGATGAATTCATCCAGCAGCCAGCCCAGGACTCCTGAGAGAACAACTCGAGATAATTTATAAGTTGATTTATGCCACTTTTCTTTCCACAGAGAATTTATGGTGGCTGCGTCATGCAAGTGGCCTTTTGTTGAATGTACAAAATTATCTTCTCATTTCATGTTGTGGATGTCCTAGCAGGGAGTGAGAAATTCATATGCCATAAGGCCCAAAGAGTTATGCTGATGAGGAGCAAGGGAACAGGGAGGAGTGGAGACTGTGTCCAACGGAAGACCACCTGACCCAGCTGCAGGGGCAGCCGCCGCCAGTCCCAGCCGGTTGTTGCCTTGTGATGATGCTCTTTGTGTTAGGAATCCTTTCATTTGTTACAAAAGGTCAGATTCCCAGATTTTAATGTGGAGAGCTCTCGATTTTTGAAGTGTGGGGCTGAACGAACCCGCCTATTGGTCCAATTCAGCCAGCCGGTTGATAGTCTCTGACCTGATTTGTTTGCTTGTATAAATGGCAGGCTTTCATGCCAAGGATTCTAACTTCATGTTATTTCTCATTCCCTCTAACCTTCATCCTCCTTCCACAGTGCAAAGCATTTATACCAATTATGATTTTCAGAATTAGACTCCAATTTACTATCCTTATAGCGGCTCCAGGCTCATCTTTTTAGTTACTTCCTTTTGCGTCCCCTTCCTTTTTTCTCAAAGTTCTCCAGACACCGAGAGAGGAGGGGAAGCGAGAACAGGAGTCGATAATGGCCCTTTTCGAGCAACACACCCTCATCTTTAAGAAAATGTGGCTGTCTCCCTCTCTGTGTTTTATCTTCTGTGTTGCTGAAGCATTGCTGGAATGTCAGGGCTCAGGAGAGAAGAGGACACCAGCTGAGAATCTGGAAAGTCTCTCCTTTGTTTGTTTTGGGTTTTTTTGAGACGCAGTCTTGCTCTGTCACCCAGCCTGGAGTGCAGTGGCACAATCTTGGCTCACGACAGCCTCCGCCTCCCAGGTTTAAATGATTCTCCTGCCTCAGCCTCTCCTTTGTTTTAAGGCAGCAGTGGGCAGTTAAAGGCATGTCCGATGTGCCTCCATACATCCTCTGCCAGGTATGACTGAGCTCCCACCCGCCTCCCCATGTGCCTCCCACCTGTGGGACACTTTCTTTTCTGGGGCTTGTCCTGTGAGAGGGGCCATTGCCTCCTAATGTTCTCCCCCATTCAACTAGATACTCTGTCTTTGATGACAAGCCCTGGGGTCCCAAAGAAACCTGGGCTATTTCTGCACAAGTATCCAGAATCTGTAAGTCAAATTCGGTTTCGGTAATTGTCTAAGAGGTAAAAGTCTAAGAGGTAGTTTATTTGGTTCTTTGTTTTTTCTTTTTTTCCCTAGAGTATTGATAAAGACACAGATCAGGCCAGGCGTGACAGCAGCTCACACCAGTAATCCCAGGGCTCTCAGAGGCTGAGGCAGGAGGATCGCTTGAGCCCAAGAGTTTGAGACCAGCCTGGGCAACATAACAAGAGACCCATCTCTACAAAAACTTTAAAAATTAGCCAGTTGTGGTGGTGGGTACCTGTGGTCACAGCTACATGAGAGGCTGAGACCAGAGGATCATCTGAGGCCAGGAGCTCAAGGCTGACCCCAGATGGCGCCACTGCACTCCAATCTGGGCAACAGAGCAAGATCATCGTCTCAAAAAAAAAAAAAAAAAAAAAAAAAGACGTGAATTGACTTCTGTGACAGGAAGCAGGTCCAGACGACTGCTTTTTAATTGACAAATAGAAATTACATATATTTATGATGTATTATGCGACGTTTTGATATATACATACATTGTGGAATGACCAAATCACACTAACATATGCAATCTACTCTCTTAGCGCATTTCAAGTATACAATACATTGTTATTAACCATAGTCAGCATTCTGTGTAATAGAGCTCTTGAACTTCTGTCTAACTGAAAATTGGTATTCTTTGACCAATAGCTCCCCATTCCCTATCACCCCTGCCCCGAATCCCCATAACCACCCTTCTACTTTGCTGCTATGAGTTTGACATTTTTAGGTGTCTCTTGTGAATGAAATAATGTGGGATTTGTCTTTCTGTGCCTAGCTTCTTTCATTTAGCAAAATATCCTTCAAGTTTATCCACAGTGTTGTAAATGACAAAATACCTTTCTTTTCTGAGGCTGAATGGCATTTCATTACATTTATATACCACATTTAAAAGATCCATTTAACCATTGATATACACTTAAGTTGATTTTTTATCTTGGGTATTGTGAATAATATCGCAGTGAACACGTAAGTGCAGATAACTCTTTGCCATACTGATTTATTTTCTTTGTGAAACAGGATCTCATTTAATGTTGCCCAGGCTGGAGTGCAGTGGCATGCTCAGGGCTCACTGCAGCCTCAACCTCCCAAGCTCAAGTGATCCTCCTGCCTCAGCCTTCCAAGTAGCTGAGACCACAAGGTATACACCACCACACTCAGCTAATTTTTAAATTGTTTGTAAAAATGAGGTCTCCCTATGTTGCCCAGGCTGGTCTTGAACTCCTGGACTCAAATGATCCTCCTACCTCGGCTTTCCATAGTGCTGGGATGATAGCCCTGAACCACCACCCCCAATCAATATACTGATTTCATTTCCTTTGGATATATATGGTAGTTCAATTTTTAATTTTTTGAAGAAGCTGCCTACTGTTTTCCATAATTATACTAACTTACATTTCTACCAAGTATGCAGCAGGGTCTTTTCTCACCACATTTCCTATCGGTGGTCAGAAGTCAAAATTTGGGCCAGGTGCAGTGGCTCACGCCTGTAATCCCAACACTTTGGGAAGCCGAGGTGGGCAGATCACCTGAGGTCAGGAGTTTGAGACCAGCCTGGCTAATGTGGTGAAACGTTTCTACTAAAAATACAAAAAATTAGCTGGGTGTGGTGGCGCATGCCTGTAATCCCAGCTACTTGGGAGACTGAGGCAGGAGAATTGCTTGAACCTGGGTTGCGGTGGTTGCAGTGAGCCAAGATCGCACCATTGCACTCCAGCTTGGGCAATGAGAGTGAAACTCCAACACAAAAAAAACGAAAAAAAAGTCTAAATTTGAAGAACTACAATATTGCTATGAAAAATGTGAAAGCACTTTTATGGGAATTGAAAGAAGACAGCTGCAATTTCAGGAAACTGATTGAGAAACACTTGGTAATGCAACATTTGCTCCACCTGCACAAAGCCCAGACACGCAGAGAGAAGGCTGTCACATTTGTCCATGCATGGACTACCGCGTGAGGGAATACAGCCCTGAGGCAGCAGGTCAGAATGGGTTCTGTCAGCAGGTCAGAATAAAGAATAAATAATAAATAAATATTATTTATTATAATAAAATTAAAAGCATAGTCTGTTCTATTATACTTTTAAGTAGGAAGAACAGAGTCCCATCAAACACTTGCTAGATGAAACACAATGTTCAAAGTACAAAGAACTTTGTACTTTGTGGTTCCGAGTGTGCCTACCACGTGCATGGGATTTGCTCTTTAAGGGGTTGTCCCCTCAGTCTTGGAGCCTGTGGGACTCAGATTTCTGTGGCTAGTGACACCAATAAAGATGTTTCACATTTCTCTCTAGGGAACAAGAGAACAGCCTAATCCTGACTTTTGGGGATCTGGTATATCCAGAGACTGTTTTATATTTGAGGGCATATAACTTTGCCTCTGCATTTTGTGTTCAGGATCTCCAAGGTGGGTGTGCCATGCTCTCCCCATGACCCCCTTAAGTTCGAATTTTAGGGCACATACACGGTCTGCTTTTTTATTTTATTTTTTCGAGACAAGGTCTTGCTATGTTGCCCAAGCTGGTCTCCAACTCCTGGGCTCAGGTGATCCTCCTGCTTCAGCCTCCCAAGCAGCTGAGACTAAGACATGAGCCACTGCATCAGCCCACATGGTCTACATGTTTTGATCCAGGGCACGTCTTGATGCTTCACATTTTGCATTCTGAGTCCATTATAATTCCCAATCTTATAATTTGAGGTACGTTTTATAACCCAGAGCATGGTGTGCAGCCATTGTTTGAGGAATTCCAGGCTCTCTGTGGGTGCATCTCCAAATGTATAGTGACTTAGGGATGTGGCCGATTTTCCTCCAGCTTCAGTCCTCAGAGAGGCCGCACTAGAGAATGGGTCATACAGGAAACATGATCATGTAACTTGAGCTTCAGCAGCAGATCCTAAATGTCCCTAAAGTGAGTCTGCTGCCTCCCACTGTTTTGTCACCTGGTGTCCACATTTCTTGGTATTGCTTGCCCTCATGCCCATCTTTTGGAAAACCTGCTGCCTTGGGACAGGCAACTGGTATAGAATTGGGCACCTGGCCAGAGCTGGCCATTCACAGGGCCTCTGCAGGCCTCATCCAGGGCACAGTCAAGTGACCCAAAAGTGAGGCCTTCACCCACATTGGGCTAATCAGCCTCCTTTCCTGGGATTTTAAAACTGGAAATGAGAGCAAATGAGTGCCCGCCCAATGAATAGAATTGTAACATGGAGCTCTGCTAATGGAGAAACATCTGCAGTTAGCAAGCAGAGTGAGACCACCACCCAGAGAGGCAGAGCTGGAGGGAAGGCAGAGCTGGAAGGAAGGCATCCCCGGGGAGTTTGAGTCCAGCTGTCCACAAAGTCCACAAAGCTCATCATCTTTTTTTTTTTT